>BQNB010075851.1:10696-22814 GCA_026074375.1 Tanacetum coccineum | reverse complement strand
AGATTGGCAATGAAAGTTTCATATTTGTTATCTACGAATCCAACCTACATGTCCTGGTTTAGACAAATACTACTGACATTTTTTTTCTAAATTAGTGGGCCTTATCTTTACATTGACCACTCATTAATATATAAATGATTTTTCGTTTTTGATTTTATAACAAAAGTTTCACTTACAAGTTTTATATTACACTACAACAAAATAAGCCTAATGCAACACTTCAAAAGCAACACTTTAAAAAATTGTTGCCTTTTAGATAACAATAACAATTAAGCAACATTTATGTAAAAAGTGTTGCATTTGGAAATTTAATGCAACACTTTATTGCAAGTGTTGCAATATTATAGAAGAATGCAACGTTTTTGCTAAGTGTTGCGTTTTTAAACATAACACTTAGTTTAAATTACTTTAATTGGCATGTATAGTTATTGTGGGTGTTAGTCGGGTCGGGTTGGTCGGGCTTAGGTTAATTCGGGTCTAGTCAAAATCGGGTCAAGGCTCAAAATTCCATACCCAAACCGACCGTATTTGTTACTCGGGTTCGGGTCAATTTGGGACGGGTCAACTCGGTTCGGGTCAATTTGTGTCCGGGTCAACCTGAATATAACTAAAATGTAAAAAAAAATAATTTTGTACTCCTTTAATAGAAAATAATATAAAATGTATATAAAAATAAAAAAATTATCCTTATTCATGTCAATCGGATTGACCCGAACCCGATTTAGCTAAACATGTTCAACCCGATACCCAACCCTAATTAGTATTCGGGTTGACCCGAATAACCCAAATAAATTTTTTGACCCGAATAGGCTTAATCGGATTCCCCATCCCTATGTCTAGGTACTTCCTATTACTTTAGAAAAAAACTATAAAAATTGTGTGATGATAAAAAGACTAACAATAAATATTCAAGGAAGTCTTTAACAATCCCCCAAAATCCCTTCCGCCAAAACCCTCCATCCCAAAAATAAAGCGCCATTTTCATTCACAATTTCTATGAAAATTTTGAATTCCCTCCTTGATTGTGCAATATTTAGCTTTGATATTGTTCTCATGAAATATCTCCAAGCCACAAACCCTCAGCCTCCCCCCTTTGCTTCTTCTTTCTAAAGGTAACTTTATTAAATGTTTACATAAAAATTTAGAATTTAAACTTCTAAAATCTGTGTTATAGCAGTCTAGTATGCTTATTAATTGTGCAATATTTAGCTTTGTTGTTGTTATTTGATGACATCTTTTGACATTTCTTGTTTAGCACAAGGTGTTCGATTAAAATCCTTACTAATAAGCATTAGTAGTTTAGTACTTTTGGTAGCGTAAATGATTCTTAATTAGGTTCTATTGTTAAATTTTGGTTGATAAAAAACAAATGTTTTGTATTACAGTAGTTTTATACAAGAATTTGTATGAAGAGTCAAAAATAATAATTCAAAAATTGTTTTCCTACATTGCCAATTTTATATCCCATTTGGATACATTCTGTTGCTGAGTCTAGCAACGTGGGCTTGTGACCCGAGTGGGGGCATTAAGTTTATATTGAAGGGCTAAGAGCTAAGGGCAACTTATGCTTGAGTGTATGCGGGGAGATTGTTAACTTGTTTTATGTTGCCACATGATGTGTCTTACCATGTTAAAAAAAGTATGCATCCCATTGCTTCTCTCACAATCTATAGCAAATCATTCATAACCTTATCGCTCCCAGCTCACTCTCATGTCTTGTTAAACATACTGAAAAAATAAGGAAAGTTTGATATATAAACAGTTTTTAAATCTTTTATTTGAATACTAATATGGTAACCTGTATATGTAACCAAGATATTTACCTTTGATTCTAATATATAGCATGTCAGTCAAACCAACTAGGTTAGTTTGACATATATTATGCTTTAGTTTAGCTGTTGGTTTTAATCTTGATGATTGTTTACAAAACTGATATTCGGTTATTATTTGATATTAGTACTTTGAACATATAGAGCTGAGATCATGTGGGATTAAAGATGAAAAAGATTTTGACATAATGTATATATTAATGGTGATTGGGCTGACACTTAGTTTTGACATAATATTTTGACATAATGAAAAAGATTTTTGAGTATGCTCTGTATATGTTCTGTGGGTAACTGCCTGCAAGTCTGCAACAATTTGTAGTATGCAAGAGATTATGGCTTGCAAGTCTAGGTCTGCAACTGAATGTGGTCTGGAATTTCAGGTCTGCAAGAGATTGTGGTTTGCAAGTTTGGGTCTGCAACTGAATGTGGTATGTAAGTATTATTTTCATTACCAAATGTGTGTCGGGTCTACAAATATGAGGTCTGCAAATAGGGGTGTTATCGGGCCGGGTTGTCGGGTTAGTAGGATCGGGTTGAATCAGGTTTTGACGTCCTAAATATTGACCCTAACCCGACCCTATAAATTATCGGGTTATTAGGTTTCGGGTCAAAACGGGTCAGGTTGAATCGGTTTGGGTTGTCGGTTTGTTATTGGGTTGTAGCGACTTCACTGTCCCAAGCAGAAAAGAAAGTACAATTGAATAAAAAAAGTTATAGACACATTGTACCTATTTAAAGAGCACCCTTTTGACAACACAGTCTTACTTTTACAAACTAGTTTGATAAACCACATTGTTATTCGATAATATAGACATCAGTTCTATGTAGAATTTTATAAGAAAGAACCTAGTTTTTTTTTGATAATATAGACATCAGTTCTATGTAGAATTATAATATAGACATCAGTTCTATGTAGAATTTTATAGAAGTCTTTGCTGCCAAATTAGTAGTAATACCAGCAGCCTGCTCATCCATGGGACGATCGGTATGAATCAGAACAGCCTTACGTTTCGGGCATTTACCAAGCCCCTCCTTACCCGTTTTAACCATGTTTACAGCAGGTTCTGCGTCCTTCACATTTGCAGCAGTCTGAGCAACGTTTTTAACATGTTGTAACTTGTCTTTACTCATGCTACATCCCATAATACCCTTACGATTAAGCATATTATCAGGTACAATACCCGTAGCTACGTTAGTTGCTACTGAAACCCCCATATCAGGTTGTTTTACAGCATCTTCACCGTCCTCCTCAATTGGTATAAACACTAGAACTGTTTTAGGCAAGTTACCAAACACATCAACATGTTGTCCATGCTTGCCCATATCATAACCCATATTATAGTTGCAAAATCACTACCTAAATCAACATTAGGAGCACACACATCATCCACAACCTTCACATTAGTACTAACCCCTGAACCATGCATATCAGGTTGTGTACCCATGTTAGGATTAGCACATGTACTGTTAGAATACAATCTGCACCCATTCACGGCAGTATATTGCATAACTTCCGCACCAACGTCCTCCGTCTCTCCATCCTCTATATTAGCACCTTTTAGTGGAGACTCATAGTCTGTTTCGACCACCCAAATAGTAGCGGACGGATTCATCGACACTTTCCTTTGAACTTTATATTTTCCATAGGATTGTGGTTATTATTGTTTTGGGATGCCATCCTGTTGTAGTTCGCTCTAGTTGTAATAAATATCTTGTCGCCTTTAAAAAAAGATAAATTTGTTAACTTTGTAGTTGGATATTGATGTTTAGTATTTTAGTTATATACGTAATAATATCTAAAGTATAGAAAATTCCAAAACTACCCTTGAGGACAAAGGTAGTAGGAAGAATCTTACAAAAATACTACACGTTTAACCGGTAAGTGATTACCGGGTCGTTTTCCCAAAGACTTATGAAATTGAGACCTCGTTTGTTATTTGGACAATGACTTGAATTGGTTCGAAGATGATTTGTTTTCTAAAATCCTAATAATGAGCAAATAAAGGGACAATTAAACCTAACTACGAAAGAAAAATAACGGGAAATTAAATTTTAATTAAAAACGCAAATCGGGAATCCTAAACGGGACCTAAAAACCCTAAATCAACAAAATTAAGTCCTACAATGATCTTTTTGGTTTTTATAAGATTTAATTGACTAAAAAGCTAGGGCAAAGAAAACTAGACCAAAAACGAAAGAGTTTTAAGCTAAAAATCACTAAAAATATGAACGGGATTCAATCCCGTTCTTTAAAAAAAACAAATTTTGCAATTTTAACCCTACAGAAGCAAATCTATTTTTCCTAGGTTCTAAATGTTAAAAGAAAATTTTCTAAAAAAGAATTATATTTTTTTGACTTTTTTATAATTTTTTATGAATTAAAAACGATTTTAATGAAAATTAAATATAAAAAATACTAAACTATTTATAAAAAAACTGGAAAAATTACGAAAAATAGCTTGAACAATGTAGAATCTAGGAAAAATAAGCTCGTGAAAACAGCTTATCGAATAAGCTGTGAAATAAGCCAAAACAGCTTATTATACAAAAGAGCTCAAAATGTGTATAAATATTAACTAAAGGAAAACTCTAACGGATGAGCTATTGTAGCACAATGGTTGTGTGTGTTGGGTTAAAACGCTTGGTTGATGGTGGTAGAGGTCCCGGGTTCGAGCCTTGCTCACCCGGGGCTTCCCACTATCCCAAGTGTTTTTGTTTTTGCCATTTTTTTATAACTTTTTAAAACACTTAAAGATAAGCAACTTTTGTGAAAACAAACTTTTTGAAACTTAAAAATAAGCACACAAATAAGCACTAAAAGGTGACAGAATGCTTATACTATCTAAATGACTTAACTGTTTTAACTTTTAAGGTAAATAAGCAAATGCAAAAGAGAAATAAACTAAATCAGATAATAAGCTATACTAAATGAGCAACAAAGAACAAAAATAAGCAACCAAAATAAGCCACAATGGGCTAAATAGATAGTTTTAAGTAAAAAGCTATAAAATTTAAAGGTTTTTAAGTTAGAATGCAAATAAGCTCAAATAAGCTTAAACCTAAAGGAAATAAGCTAAATTGAACTTAAACTAAACTAATAAACAATCTTAAACCTAAATAAGCTAGGAAAATAAGCAGATAAGCAAAAATAAGCCAAATAGCACTTAAGCCAAAAACTGCATACAAACAGAAAACGGAGCACTTTTGTGCTTAAAAATAAGCTCAAAGAATGGATCCTATGCCTTATGAGTTAATACCACCTGAAAATCTCGTAACAATAAGCTACAATAATCATTAATCAAAAAGGAGTTTGAAACACAAATAACCCCTTAAAAACCTTAATGAAAAAGCTGTTTGTTCATTTCTCAACACTTAGAAAACTTTTTTCAGTCTTAACAAACCACTACTTTTGAGCTTAAAAATAAGCAAACAAACAGATCCTTATGGATCTCAGACCTTCAAATAGATTAAATTTGGACCTTAAAGATCAATAATCAATAATCAAAAAGCATCTTGAAATTCACAATAAGCATTTGAAAAAGCATTTTCTCAAATTTTCAACACTTAGCATATACTTTTGACAGAAATGATAAAACACAAACCAAACTTGCAGGCCTTTTTGACTTTGTTCCCAATCTTGTTTTTAAATCTCAAACAACACAAAACTTGCATTTAATCTCACAAATCACAAATTAAACAATTAGAACACCAATATCTGTCAAAACTAAGAGAGGTTCAAATATTAACTTCTTAAAAACTAGATTTTGAGTTTTAGCACTTTAAAACTTAAACCAACTGAATTTTTGGACTAATCTAGGCAAAACTAAGTTGACCCAAGAGTAAAAACTAAATTTTGACCCATTTTAACCCATTAAATTACTTAAACCAAACACCCCTTTAAGGTGCTTAATGCCATTTCAAGTTTATAAATCTTAGATTAAAAGCACAAATTGTAATACTAGATAGTGAACAGCTAAAAACAGACTTAATAAGCAGATTTAAACAACAAAATAAGCATAATTAATAAGCTAACTAATTATGCTACTATTTTTCGTTTTTTTAACTGTTTTATAAACAATGAAGAGTAAATGAAGATCTAAGCTAACAATGAAGAATATTAAGCATTAATCTACTAAAATAAGCACAATTAAGCTAATCTAAACAGTAATAATCAAGTAATAAGCAATTATAAGCTAGAATTTAAAAATAAGCTATAAAATATAAATAGGAAACTTACAATTACCTTTGCACAAAACAAGGCTTATAAATGCTCTTTTGAGCTATCGAAAAGCTCCAGCTTATCCTAAGATAAGCTGGTGGGGTCCTGGAATCCCTTCCATTACTGGCTTCCTTTCCTTAATAAGCTGTGGTATATTTTGATTGTGGATTTGAGTAAATAAAACTCAGTTAAGCTTTTGTGAGCTTAGTTGAGTTTATAGCTAGCTTATGAGTAGATTTAAGAGCTTAATGAGCTTATGTGAACAAAGACAGCTTAATCAAACAGTTTTAGATTAAAGGAGAACTTAAAGTAACAATTGACTAATAAGAAAAACAAACTTTTATTATTTGAAACTGGTTACAAGCTTAAATGAAAATTACATTAAGTAGAAGTGATAAGCTAAAACAATTTAAAAAGGAAAATTACATAAGCTAATTCTATAAGCTACACTAAAAACTACTCCTAGATGCTTTTGTGAGTGAGCAAGGCCCTTCATTTATAGGCAGAGATGGATGCTTCTAGGTCCTCAAAGACGCTCCCCTTGGTCTTGATCTTTACCCTTCATTATCTTGCAATCATTGGATCCCATTTCTTAGCCGTTAGATCAAATTGGAGCACACGGATTGCCAAGCTGGCAATCCAATGATTGGGAGCATTTGTGCTTCTTTTGGCCTTGATTTAGTGTAAAATTCCCATCAAAGGTGTGTTAGTTTGCTTCCAACGTGTCATTCCATTGCATATCTTGACCAATAAGAGCCTTTGAGGTGACGATTTGATGCTGACTCATTGCTTAGTACTTGGAATCTTCTTTTGGCCACGTCAATTGGGATTTACCCTTTGTTTTTGATGCAGGGTTAATTGAGGAGGATGATGAACAGTAAAAACGGGTTTTCCCGCGCCTTTTCTTTCCTTTTTATAACTTTGTTGTTTGACCCGGGGCTAATAAGGGTTGACTTGGGCCCGGGTTTATAAAAGGGTTTGGGCCGGTTATACGGGCTTGGTGAAATGGTTTTAAAGGGTTTTGTTATAAAGGGATAACGACCGTTAGTCCCTTTAATAACAAAGGACTAACGGTGTTAGGGTTTTTGGGACTTTTTGTGAATTTGGTATAACATTAAGGCTCTTTTGGGTATTTTGAGGGTTTTGGCATTTTGTGGGTTGACCATTGTTGACCAAGGTTTGACTTTTGATGACCTTTTGCTAGAAACTTCGTTTTGAGAATAGAGACAAACAAGTACTGTACTTGAAAGTGACATTTGTACTGGTTGCGTTTTGATTTGAAGACGTTGCGTTTTGATTCAAGTCGTTGCGTTTTGCTCTCAAGTCATTGCGTTTTGATTCAAGTCGCTGCGTTTTGATCTAAGTCGGGCTTTTGATCTCAATTCTTTTGCGTTTTGTTTCAAGTGCTGACGTTTGATCTCAAGTAGTTGCGTTTTGATTCTCAAGTCACTGCGTTTTGATATTTTATGTGTGTTGCGTTTTGACTCTACAGGTTGCGTTTTGAAGACCATCATTGCTGTTCTTTGAACTAAAGTTACTCTACTAAATGTTTTACACATTGGTTTTGATTCAACGACAGACTGGTTTGATACAAGAACATTGCATTGTGGATAGAGACATTGCGTTTTGTCGAAGTACTGTGGTTTTGATCATAGAAGACGTTGCGTTTTGATCAAGAATAGTGACTGCATTTTGCTTAAGAAAAGTGACTGCGTTTTGATCAAAGATAGTTGCGTTTTGACTAAAGTCACGGTTTCGTCATTGCAAACCTTAGTTTTGAAACCCTATTTCCCGGAATAAATTTTTGACCTTACCAGCGAAGTCGGATCATGCATCTAGGTGTAGGTATTTGACCGAATTTGGGAATCTATTAATCACCGTTTAATCAAAACATAACATCAAGACAAACAAACTTCAAAGACTAATTACAAGGACTTTGGACTTTCATTCGGACTACAAGGACAATTACTCAACACAACAAACACAACCAATCAAACCAACAATCAACTTAACTACAACTTGAAACGTCAATTAATTATTCATTCACGGTTTCTTCTTGATTTTGTAAAATCCCGCAAAAGATACGATTCTTTTCTCGGTTTTAATCAAAGATTTGTAAAATCTCGTGAACGTTAATTCATTTAAAACCACAATCAATCACTTCATAACACTTAAGATCCGAGATCCATTTACAACAACTTCATCAGAATGTCAAATTCGAATACAAATATGCAAACTCAATCATCAAATGCTCCTCATAATGCTATCATGGAAGCGGGTAGCAAAGATCGTCCACCAATGTTAGCACCGAGTAATTATGTTCGGTGGAAATCCAGAATCAAGAGATACATTGACACCAAACCTAACAGTGAACTCATTCACCATTGTCTCCAAAATCCACCATACACGTATCAATGGGCTGAGAAAACAGTTCCAGTTGCTGAAGGTAGTTCTGAAACAACTACAGAGAGGTATATGGAGAACTATAAGAATGTTTCACAAGACATACGAGATCAACTGAATGCTGAATTGATGGTATGTTATAAAGTAAATGTGAATATGATGCTAGTTACTAAAGACTTTTTTTTACTTGTTTAACAGTAACACACCCAAGTCCATATATTTAGCATCTTCATTTGCTTATGATTATTTTGTGAAAATGAAGGTTATTAGCTTTTAAAGACCAAAAGATTATAAGTATGATTACATATAATATTTCATGAACGTTAGTCTTTGTGTAGATTTTGACCTTTTGCCTTGGTTAAGGGCATTTGGTTGAGATTTGCATTTGAGTTGTTTTATATACGTACTAAACAACGAATCACCCCCCATCACATGAAACCAGGCCAAGCTGGCAATCCCTTAGGGTTTTATTAGTCAAGATTAAACAATGGTGGTGATTCAAGGCCTTGGGCTCCAAGATGATTTCAACGGCTTGGGTGAAGACTTTGAGTTGCCCTCACACAACAAACATAACAAGAAGAATCCCCTGCAATTTTTTTATAAATAGCTTAGAACAGTGTAATTTACGGGGAGTAGTGTACTGTAGTTTAATTTTCAGCTTATTCACTTATTGTATTTTTCTTTTTATCAAAGCCTTGTACTCATTTCAAGTTTCTAATAAAAGTTAAATTTACTTAAAAATCTGTCCTTGTTTTACTTGTTACGTCTTAAATGCAATATTCATAAAAAGTCCTAATAAGCTTATAAGCTCTTTAATAGCTGCATTGTTCCTTTTTAAGCTCTATAAGCTCAAATAAGTTCAACTGAGCTTATTGGAGTTTGTTGATTCAGTCACAAAAGTGTATGGTTAAGCATCAATGGTTTTAGCTTTTAGGAAGATAAGCCAGTTAGGGAAGGGCTTATGAGGTTTTTAGATTGCTTATTTATAAGCTGGGTAGGATATTAGAGCTCTTTAGGTTATAAATCCCTGTTTTGAGCAAGGGATTGAGGTACTTTCACTTTTCATTATTTTATAGCTTAAAGTATTTTATTGCTTATTTCTGCTTATTTGCTTATTTTTGCTTATTATTTGTGCTTATTTTGCCTAATCTGCTTAAACATAGCTTATTTAGTAAATTTGAATCTTAGTCATAGTTTTAATATGAGTAACTTCAAAACTAGCTTTAAAATATAGTAGAACTGTCTATTAGGATAAGCTTAATTCTGAGTGCTTATTTGAAGTTAATTTGTGCTTATTACCTTGTTATAAGCATAGTTAGTCATATGTTTTTGGAGTTTGTAGCTTAATATAGTGTGTTCTAGTTTTAAAAATAAGTTTTAAATTTTAAAGGAGTGTTTGGCATAGTTTTTAAATTGGGCTTATTGAGTTAAATAGCCTCTCAATTTAGCTTAATAATATTTAGTTTTCCTTAATAAGCATTTCTCTTAAGCTATTTGTAGGTTAGAATTTATTTAGTCTTATTTTTAAGCCTCATTTAGTCATTTCCAGTAAAAAAGCAAAAAAAATAGTTGATAATCTGTCACTTTTCAATTCTGTTTTCCAGCTTATTTGGTAATCTTATTTTCCTAATTTTTTCTTATTTGTAATCTATGAGACTAGTACTTAATCTGTTTTAGCTCTTTAGCTTGTCATTTAGCTTTTTGAGTCCTAAAAATAAGATGTGCAAAAAGCTTTTCTAGTTAAGAGAGTATGAATGGTGTCTGATGTCCTTAAGCTTTTTGTTACTTTTAAGTTGGTGTTATGTGCTTATTTTTAGTTTGTTAGGCTTATTTGAGTTTAGCACTTCAACTGTGTTTAGCTTATTTGTTTTCAAATAGCTTTTTGAGTTTTCAAAAAGCCTAACAGTTTTAAGTTTAGAGTTAAGCAGTTTTAACTTAGTTTCATTTTGAAACTGTGTTTTCAATCAGCTTATTTCTAGCTTATTTTCTAGGAAAATTTTCTTCATTCTAGCTTAAATGTATTCTTTGGATGTTAACATTGATCTGTTTTAAGTCTTTACTTATTTCTTAGTACTTATTTGCTCATAAGTTTTAGCTTAAAGATAGTCAAAAGTCATCTTAGAATATGTTTTAATGCCTGCTATCTTTTAGCTTTTTCATAGTTTTCTAGCCTATTTTGATAGCTTATTTTTGTTCATGAGTGCTTATTAGGATTAGGTCATGACATGTTTCCAGCTTCTTTGTTTACTATTAGCTTATTTAGTCCAAATAAGCCACACAGTTTAAGCACTTTGCCATTTAGTTAAAAAAACCTTAACTGTCATACTTTTTTGCTTAATTCCCAGCTTATTTCTAAGTTTTGAGAAAAGTTTCTTTTTAAAAGTTTGTTATTTCAGCTTATTTTATAAGTTTTTTTTAAAAAAAAGAAAAAGAAAAAAAATGTTTATTAAAAAGGAGAGGCCATAGGGGTCGAACCTGTGACCTCTCCCTTTATACCAAAGCCTCAACACACACTTCCAATACCATCAGCACCAGTAGGGCTATTTGTTATAGCCCTACACACTTAATAATTTAAGCCTTTTTTTCCCTTTTTGCTTATCAGCCCATTTTGGGCTTATTTCGTGGCTTATTTGATAAGCGGTGTTCACCCTTTTATTTTTCTTAGATTTAGCACTGTTCAAGCTACTTTTCATAATTTTTTTCAGATTTTTCATAATTAGTTTAGTATTTTTAATATTTAATTTAGATAAAAACTGTTTTTAATTCTTAAAAATTTAAATAAAAGTCAAAAAAATATCATTCTTTTTTTTAAAATTTTCTTTTATCATTTAGGACTTTGGAAAATTACTTTTCCTTTCGTAGGGTTAAATTTGTAGAATTTGTTTTTTTAAAGAACGGGATTTGGCCCCGTTATCGTTTTTCTTCGTTTTGTTTAGGTTAATTGCTTCCGTTTTTGGTTTACTTTTATTTATTCTTACATTTCAGTCATTTAGGATTTATAAAAAGTTAAATAATCATTTTAGGATTAAATTTCATGTTTTAGGTTTTCGAGTCGCGTTGTTAATTCCCGTTTACGTTTTTAAATTTCGTTTTTGCTTTCGTTTTTAGTGTAGCTTTCCTTTTAATCGTTTTTCCCGTAGATTTAGAAAATCCAATCAAAATCTTTGTTATTCAAACATCAAATATCAAACCGACTTTCGACTCTCTATTGCATTCCTCGTTGGGGAAAAACGACCTGGGAATATCATATACTACTCGGATTTCATTGATTTTATTTCTTTGAACCTTTTCAAGGGTCACTTGATTTGGTTTGGTTAATATAAGTAGTATATTATATATATTATTTATATATATATACCTAAACTGATCGAAGTCAAAGGTCAAATTAGATGAATTGGGGGAAATATTGAAAAACAAGGCAAGATTGGTAGCTTGTGGATACTGTCAAGAGTAGGGAATTGATTTCGAAGAATCCTTTGCTCCCGTGGCTAGATTGTCACACCCCCAAATGGGGTCCCGTCTGATTTAGCGTCCGGGGGCGTGACGTTACTGAATATCTCAAGTACAAAGCATAAAGAACGACATCTAAGGGTACGTTTGAAAAATAAACACCGTTGCATAAATTCAAAATATTAATAAGTTTTACATTAATCAAATTTAAAAGATA
>BQNB010075850.1:0-31343 GCA_026074375.1 Tanacetum coccineum | reverse complement strand
CAAATTTGCAATTCCCATAAACCTTCTTTATTTCTGCTGTTATAAACTAGAGGGACCATTTTTGCAATTTACCAAAACCCTTTCTTTATTCTTTTGTTATAAAAACCAGAGGGACCCATAGTGTCATTTTCCAAACCAGTTTTATAACTAAAAGGGGCTTAAGTAAAATGAAAATAGAATGAAAGATGGAGGGCCAGTTTTGCCTCTTCCCCATACTTCTCTTTAAACCGTTGCAACCAACCCTGTACCTCAACCCCTTACCAACCCTGTACCTCAACCCGGTTACCGCCAAAACCACCCCCCGCCTCTCCCATGGTTTCTAGGCCAAACCACCTCCCTAGTACACTTCCCTGCTCTCCCCATACCATTTCCCACCTCCCCATTACCCCTATAAACCTTCCCAGTTGATAATACACAAAAACCCGCACCCCCATCGATGGCTGAGAATGTTGTAAGGCCAATGGAAGGCTAGGATTGCTTGGGAAACTTCCTACTCTCACAGCAAACACAACCCAAGACAAATAGAAGGCAGAGGACTTCTATAAAAGGAAAGAGAACAAGCCGAGTACCATATCCCCTGTTTTTTTCTTTTCTTAGTGTAAAATTTAGTTAAGTTTTCTTAAAAAGTATTGTACTCAGTTTATTTTAAGTTTGTGTTGTATTATTTCCAGTTTTAATAAAAGATAAGAGTTTTTTTTGTGTTATTACATTTATCAAAATTTAAAGTGTAAGTTAAGCCACCAATTCTGTTTAAACTTGCATAACCATGTGTAAAAGTTGTTAAGTTCAACTTAATAACACTTGTCTTACCCCTTTACTTCATTGAAAAAGGGCTAAAAACCCGAATTTATAAATTAAGGGGGTGTTTGGTTTACACTTGAAAATGGGTCAATATGGGATTGGCATGGGTCAAGTGCACTCAGCCAACTTTGGCTGAGTGTGTAGGGTTTATTAAGCCTCTTTAATCACAATTTTTAGTTTGAAAATAAGTTTTTAAGTGTCCTTTGATTTCTGTCAAAATTTTATAAGCCATAAAGGGTGCTAAATCACTTAAGCTGTGTAGACAGCTTAAGCACACCTTTAGTGTGCTTATTTAGTCATAAACTAGCTCTTTTCAAAACCCTTGTTGCTGTCCCTTTTACTTTGACAATATAAGTCAAAGTTTGGCTTTGCATTTTTTAAAAGAACCCTCAATTTTAAGCTACAATATCAGCAGCTTATATTGTTTTCTAGACCCTCATTTTTTGGAAATAAGCCAAGAAGCCATTAATATAAATCTGTTTGTGGTTGGTTTTGGGTAAAAAGCACCAAAGTGCTTATTGCATAAGCCTAAAAAGCCCTTAAGCTCACTGTTGTATCTCCCCTGGTGCTGAGCACCTAATTTCACCCCACTTTTCTAGCTTATCTCATAACTAAGCTCTAGGATTTTATTGCTTTTTAATGTAGCTTAATAGATACCCTGTAAGTCCCCAAAATTTAGCAGCTCAATTCTTATGTTTAAGTAGCTTATTCTAGGCTTAAAGTAGGCCTTTTTTCTGTTTTCTTTTAAAACTGTCATTATAGCTTAAGTCATTTCCAGCTTATTTTAGGGCTTATTCTAGAAACCTTAGCTTATTTAGGACTCCCCTCTCCCTATTAACTGTTTCCCATAAGTTTTAGCTTATTTTGTTAGCTTAAATCCCAATAAGAAAGAAAATTAAGCTCATAAGCTTAATAAGCTTTTGCAGCCCCAAAAGCTCACTTTTCTAGCTTATTAAGTTAGATTCAGCACTTGGTGCTTTTATGAAAATTGTTGTCCTTGAGCCCCTTAACAACTTTGCTTTTATAGCTTTTTGATAATAAGCTGTTTGGACTTGCTTTGTAATCGGGGTCCAACTCAGGGACTGTTTGTGTAATTTTGTCTTTTATAGTTATAATTGTTAGTCCCCACTGTTAGTATGTTGTTACCTCGTTAGTCCTTGCTGTCCTTTCACTGTTAGTCCCTATAGTTAACTTTTGTTAGTTTATTTAATTTAATTAATATAAATTAGGTTTAATTTTAATTAGTTTAATTACTTTTAATTTATTCAGTAAAATTTGGGCATTTTTATATTTTTAGAATTGTTAACTTTTTCTTTATTTAATTTTATTTTTTCAGAATTTTTATAACTTTTATTTTTTGTCTTTTTCTATTTTCTTAGTTTTAATTAGTTATTAATCTTTATAAATTCATAAAAAATCCAAAAATTAATAAAAAAATATTTTTCTTTTTTATAAAATTTTCTTTTGTCATTTAGTGTCTAGGAAAAATATAAAATTTAGTGTAGGCTTAATTTTTCTTAAATTTCAGTCTTAGACCCGTTTTACCGAGTGCGTTTTACCGTTTCTTTTCGTTTAGCATTCAAACGACCTCCGTTTTAGTTCTAGTTTTCTTTATTTTTCAAATTAACTTAATTAGAATTTAATTTTGATTTTTAATTTAATTTAGCATTTATTTTCTTAATTTTTAGTATTTAGGTTTCCCGATACCTGATTCTGTTCCCCGTATTTAATTTAGATTTAATTTTAGGATTTCCCAATAATTAATTATGCTTCCCGTAGTTTAAGTTCTATCCATATTAACTAATTTTGTTTCCCGTAGTTTTTAAGATCCCCATTTCCTTTGCTTGTTTTCCCGTAGATTAAATTAAGTTTTATTTAATTAATTTTAGTTGTAATTATATCAGTGTTTCCATCATATATTCTTCATCATTCAATTTCTCATCAAACCAGGATTACTTTCAATTGCAGCCTCGTTGGGACATACGACCCGGGAATATCTCTTCCGGAATCTTTTTATAATTGATTCTTATATATTTAATCTCTTTGTGTAGATTTTGACCTTTTGCCTTGGTTAAGGGCATTTGGTTGAGATTTGCATTTGTGTTATTTTATATGTATACTATTCCACGAATCAAGCATCAATTTGTGTTGTTGTGTGTATCTTTTTTTTTGTATATATGGTGTAAGTGAGAGTGGATAAAGTTTGTGGATTAAAATGTAACAATGATTTCTAGCCGCGTGTTGCCGCGGAGCGCCTGTATACGATCGTACGACACACAACGTGAATGTCATTTTACCGTGACATGAGATCGACTTTCATGTGTCAAATGTAAATTGTTTTTTTGCAAACTCGTTTACGTTGTGAACTTGGCCGAGTTTTCATGTACATTTAACGATGGTATTTTTTTTATAGCGGCGTGTGTTAAATTAGCTCTTGCGTAAGTTTATGTCTCAAGTAGATGCACGAAGCTCATTAGATTTAAGCCAACAAAAAACTCACTAAACCACCAAACCCAAAGTCCAATAATGATATTCTATTTGCATGAATTCTCGGGAAAACAATACGTCGGCTATTCAGTTTCCACATGCTCATCATGACAATCATGCGTATTTGCTTTCCCATCAGTCATCTACCTCCACCATGTTTCCTGTTATTTAAAGAATCCGTAATGCATCTCTTTACACACATATATTTTTAACAAACCAAAAAAAAGACGCATTCAATAAATCAAAAAAATAGTTGAGCTAGTGCGCCTGAAAAAACTTAGCAATGGAAACCAAATACCGCATACTAAAGAATCAAATGCTTGTATATATTTACCAGTCGATTGACGAGGGTGTAAAGGTAATAAAGCAATTGAATAAGGTTTTCCTTAACCTGACTGACATACTTTATGAGAGGGGAGTATTCATCGAGGAGCTGGAGATGCCATGCACAGTGCGACTTTCTTACACGACATTCAAAGGCGGGATGTGGAAAAATCCACTTGCCTCCTGCTGATGATCAAGCAACTCCAGCTTCAGACATCTGAAAATGTGTCGTTTCTTAGGGAGCTTAGAGGTTTTTGGTTTATTTAGGGTTTGATGGAGGGGAAAGTGATTTTTGGGTTTCCCGGGTAGTTTTTTAGATATTTGTTGTTTAGTTTTTGGTTGAATCTAATGTACAAGAAGTTTATGTAGTTTATTTGTTAATGAATGATGTATCAAGGTGTTAATTTCTTGTTGTTTATTTTTTTTGACGTATATTTTGAGCAACATTTAAACTAACCTAGACTGTCAAAAATAGCACAAAGCATGTGTTAAATAGGCCCCTAAGATGCACACCAAAAGACGAAGTAGGCTGAGATGAATCAACGAACTTAAAATGGCCGAACTTTCTTTTTAAAACTGTTGCTTGCAATTATGATACCACACATGAACCTAAAATTGCACGTGCAAGGTGTACATTCAAACAATAAAGAGTTTTAGAAAAGGAATATTGAAATGGCAGCAAAAAAAATTAGATTTTTGCAATGAGACCGCCTTATGTGAAACATATGCGCTTAGAAACACCTAATTCCCCCGTTGGCTGGCTGGCATATGCTTACACACTTCGCACATGTTTCATCAAATCCAAATCAAAAAATACAGGTTCACATATTGTAGTAAACCAACTTTCCTTAGCTATTAAACATAGTGTATGTAAATGTAACCACAAAACCCCAACACCACTAACGGTTAAGCGGGATCTTTATCTAAAAACAGAAGCAAATTTGATCTTCTAATTACGTAAGACCTAATCACTATACCTACTGCATATACCTATTAAGACTAAAATGCATATGCAAGCTCTAAACTGGAATTGCGAAAAAAGTCAAGAAGACGTCGTTGTTACTTGCCATTAAAGTTGTTGTATTTGTATATAACTACAAAATGCCCAAATAAAATTATATGTGAAACATAATATTTTCCCAAAAAACATGTAGTTTTCTATCTCCTAAAATAGATAACACTTGATCAATACACCTTCTGCATACCTATTTAGGAAATAGAAAAATGTACGTAAACCTATTTTTCTACGCATAGACGAACACAATATAAAAGGTCTGAGTAGCAAAAACATAACATTACATGGTTACAAAGGCTTAACACCCAACATCAAAAGTAGGACAATAAGCAGTACCCATACCTTCAAACCGAAGCTTCATACGCATATCCCGCACCCCAAAATAAGACACCCAACCGCGAATACCATCGGCCAGTCACAAAAACCCAACAACGCAAAAAGATCATCAAAGCGACAACTTCTCCATTATTCTAACTTCTTTGTTTCTTCGTTTGTCGAGTTTTGCATAGTCAACCTCTTTGCAAAATTGGTTCTGGCAGTTTGACTGCATCTTCGAGTTTTACAGATTCTAATGACGGTGGTGTGTCTGAAAATATGGAAGAGTTAACATGCAGTAACAAATACAAAACACATGCATTTATTTTAAACCCGCAAACATGAATATAAGCGTACGAACCTGTAACGCATTTTGGTGGTTCAATTGTTCCACCAACGCCGGCAGGTTCGTCTAACACATCATCTAGGGTGAAATCAACTGCTCATATAGTTCTTGAGGTATTGAATAAAACTGGAACGCGTGTTGCCTACCATTGGGTATGAAACTCCCTTTTTCCCAACTCTAAATTTGACAAAAAAAATTAAAACTTTTGCTCAATCGCATGACCAGGAATGATCTTCTGTCATTTTTTATAAACTGACCAAAATAAGTTACCATTCATGCCTTGAAAGTATCTTTAAATGAAAGTAGACTTAAATACCTTTAAAATAGCAGGTGGCACGCCTTCTAACTCCTTACGGTTCATTCTATATGCATTTTACAAAACCGACAAAACCGAAAAACCTTTCTGATGCACTTAGCCGCCAGCCGAGGTTCCCGGCCACCGGCTAAAGCCTTTATGAGGCCTTTAGCCGTCGGTCAGGCTTCCCATCCGCCGGCTAAATGCCTCCGACCTGCAATACTTTACCCAACTGCCTTTTTAACCCAAAACTCGACCTCCGTGACTCGACACATCACAAGAACTTCCAGAATACATTTAGACATCATAATAGACTATTTTCATAACATTCATGGTCTCAACGACCCACAAAAATGTACTTTATGAATTGACGGGTGTTTCGCCAAACACCCCTTTTTGACCCACTTTACACATACCATATGAGCGTAGCTCATTACTACATAAAATCCAAACTTTGACACCTTCAAACCACATTTACAAACAATTTAAAATACTTGAGGGGTTCAACATTGACTCGAGCTCGGCATCTAATACAAATATCGAACGCATAATCCAACACTTTTAAAATCCGAGCTTCCAAGCCACATGCCTTATCAAGGCTATACCTTCATCACATTAACCTACAAAACGGTTAAACAACTAAATCGTAAGCTTTCGCTTAGTAAGTAAAACGATTATAACATAGAATTATACATCATCAATCACATAAGCATCATTCGCACCAATATTAGTCCATAAGACTACTTTTCATCAACAATAACACATTACACTTAAAACACATTCCATTCAATCATACTAAATCATTTACATACCTTCTATGAGTCAAAATAGACTTAACCACAACCTTGGCTAGTTTTGCTAAACTAGCTTCTAACTTATTCTTAATCCAAGCATACTAAACCAAGGCTTCATAAACCTTCATTAACATCATCCTTATAACACATATATGATAAAATCAATATAATCTCACATTACAACCAAATTACTTACCTTAGCTCCAAGCTAAGTTTACCAATAACATCATCGCCATCATCCAATGCTTGATCCTAATCAATAATCACAAAGCCATATTAACCTTTTTAATTTTCATAGCAATCAAGGGTGTCTAAACCACCCATAACCATAACCCAAACCCCTCTTTATCATTAACATGATCATATCATGATTATAACTCCAAATTACTAATTCTCACTTAATTTATAAAAGAACCTTAACCCATACTCATAAATACCTTAATTCTTAGTTAAGAACCATAATGACCCAAAACCCCTAATTTTGAGTACTTAAACCCTAACTCATAACTTACCATTTGATTGGATATTACGATTACTTACCTCATGAGGAGATTAACTAAGCTTGGAGACTTGCATAAACACTCTTACTTCATCTATGTAAGAAATTCCAAGGCTCAATGTTCTTCCCTCCTTTTTCTTGGTTTGGTTCGTCACCCTCACCACACACACACAACACTAGAAGACTTTAGAAAGTCCAGAGAAATCACTAGATAAATTATAATTAGTTATACGTTTGCCTAATTGGCAATTATGGTCCCTCGAGTCTTATTCTTTCATATTTGTAACATAACAAACTTTCTAAAACCATTTACATAACATATATACTTATAGTTTGACTACCGGGTTGGACTAACCAATCACGTAACATATTCAAACTACTAAAAGTCATAGTCAAACTATCTAATGGCATTCTCATAATAAAACACTTAAAATCCAGTTTTGAGGTGTTATAGGGTATCCCCAACTTGCGAACCAATTCAGGACATTCATGGTGGGTAAAGGCATCGGAAATCAAAGTGAAGAATAAGAATTAGGGGTGAGCATCGGTTCAAAACCTAAACGAACCGATAAAAACTGATCCGAACCAAAAACAGACTTTGAGGAAAACATGAACCAAAGTGAACTGAGCAAAACCGAACCGAGCAAAAATCTAACCAAATAGATAGTTTAGACGTATTTTTCTTGGTTTTAACCTGAACTGAGAAAACCGAAAACCTTAAATATACGAAACCGAAAACTAAACAGAAAATGGTCGGTTCGGTTTCGTTCGGTTCGACTCGGTTTGTCAGTTCAGCTCAATTTTCGGTTGGTTTTGCTCAGCCCTAATGTGAATAACGTTGTATTGGTTTCATTCTAGACAAAGGCTTTAAATATATTTAGCGACAATATTCAAAACGCCAACATTGTTTTTTTTTCATTCTACATGCCATGACATTTGTTAGCAGATTACATGTAGGTAGGTTCTGGTTGAGGCTAATGATCCACAAACTCCCACACCTCATCATTCTCCTTGAACTTTCTAGTACACTCTGTGCACGATATATAATACCAATCCCTTGTTATGTTGACACTGGTTATTGTTACTTTACAACTAAAATTAACACCCTGTAACCATAAGCAAACCTGATTAACATATAGAAGACAATGGCAGACATTAGCAATATTTTTGAACTAAATAGTCAGATAGGAATAATAAGTACGATATAAGTTTAAGGGTGCCTTGGCTTATGGTACTAATATGAGCTAACCATGTAGGTGTCTGGGTTTTGTCGAAGCAGAAATGCCAAGGAATATATGTTCCTCAACCTCTCTTTATATGGATCTTCGAGGCAATATTTGCATATCGAAAGCAGTGGGCTGATGTTATGCTTTTTCATGTACCCATTTTCAAATTCACATGCAAATTGCCAAATTATATGGCAAAAGTTGTTGATAAAAATAATAAGCCGAAATTCTATTATGATGTATGTTACTTACTCATCACGGGATCGCTCGACCTCTGGGATGTCTAAATTAAAGTAGTAGTGCGTGGTCGGTGAACCCGACAACTGCAAGTCTATAATGTTAACAATTAACACTTAACACTATAAGCGCATACTTTTGTTTGTTGAACAACAAATTTTTACAACCTACACCACCTATCTCACAAATTTTATCTCACATGTCTCCAATGAGACTTGAACCCATAACCTCTAGGTTTATGGGCCACTAATATACCATTAGGCTAAGAGGCCTTTGGTTATTCAAAGCATTAAGTTAGTACCTCTGTATTGAGACACCGACATGAGCTAACAACAATAATAACAAGAGCTTCTAATATTTCAACCAAGTCTCTGTCAAACTCTTGCGCCATGTCATCTCACATCGTAAACTCAGTGATATTTCCACTGTCATGCAAAAAAATTAACAATAGAGCAAATATGAACCTAACTAGTTTAGCATGATACAAATAGCGTAACCAATCATCAAATTAGTTTAGCATCTCGTATAAAGACCATAGCATATCAATTCTATTAACCCAAATAACTAATCCATATTACAACTAATAAGTTATACCAATAAGCTACTATGAGCCAAAATAAGCAAGAAAGTAAGAGAGAAAAGAGAAAGAAGTTTAGAGAAAGAAAGTAGAGAGAGAAACAAGAGTGGTATGATTACTATGTGAGAAATGGTAACCAACACCCTCCTAACAAGCTAGGAGGGTGGTATTTATAGTCCAAGGCTATGTATGGCTCGTTGGGCTTGGTATTGGGCCGGGCTTGGGTTTGTGTTGGGCTTTAGCCCAAAACATAGACAATATTAGCTTAAAGTCCAAGCCCGTTGAACCCGACTAGCCTATTACATAACAAGACTATTTACGACTAAGACGACCAATAACATTCTTGTTCGACTTATATAAAAATAAGGCTAACAATCTCTCCTAATGTTGAGGACTTCTTTGATCACCCCAATGTTGACGTTCTTGATGGAGGTTATCTTGGTTTAGCTTTATCTTCCCAATGTTGAAGCTTTGATTTAAGTTTTAAGGTTTTCCTTCTTTTGTCTTGTCTTTTTCTTTTCTTGTTTGTAATGGCTATGTTCATTCATGCTTAAGACGACCGATAACATTCTTTGGTGTCATTTATGTGATCTTGATCTTGAGCCTTCATCTTTTGACTATGAGTTCTTGAGATCTTTAATCTTGCATCATCTGCTTGACTTAAATCATCTTGATTTGACTTTCTTGATCATTTTGTGCTTTTGACTGACATACTCATATTAATTACATTCTTGTTTGACTTATATAATCATAAGGCTAACAATCTTCCCCAATTGACGATTCTTTATTTGATGTTGAGGATCTTTGATGATGAGGAAGTTTAGTATCAACAATCTAGATGTTGAATGTTTGATGTATAAGGCTTGAGTATGAGTATGTGGTAATGAATCCGACTTAGCTGGAATGAGGGCTGCAACACTGACGTTTGTACCTACATTTGAATGTTAGAAATAAACAACAGATATGGACGAATATGGCTTTGCATTCATCGAGATTTGGTTGCAATAACCTCTGGTTCTGTGAGGACCGTTTTACAGTATAAATACTGTACCTGTGATACTGTACCTGTGATCAAGTAGGTTCAATTTGGAAGAACCTCCTTGACATGGTTTCCAGCTCAAAGCGTAGGATCATTTAACACAAGTGTATTAGATTCACCATGCTTGCTTGTTCTCATTATCAGAATGTCTCAAAGCAAACAGCACGATAAGAGTGAATCAGATAGTTACTATCTTTCTGATTAAGTCGTCAATTCATTTACTGGACCAATATCAATATCCAATTAGCACAAGCTTGATTCATATAGAATCTTGCAAGTCACCTTCCGTAAAGTTGTTTGAGGTTGAATCTGGAAGGATTTCCATTCGTCACTGTGAATACTAAAGAGTATCACTCTAAATGTTCTGGCAAGATCTCAAGGATAATGCGTAGGACCCTTTGATACCAAATGTTATATTGATGAATAACAATTAGTATTTTGACATTGTGTCCTAATGAGATTTATTTTGATCTCTTCTTAGCTGTAGACTCGATTTATGCACTTTGGTTTTAGTACTCAGAGGCTGGAGCTGACTACCACCTTTTTAATATCAATAATATCGGAGTGAGATGTCAATAGATAACATGTGTATCTTCATGACAAATGAGACAAGTTTCTTTTGAGGGAAACTCGAATGGCTGGGAAGGGTTGTGTATTGCATCACTGGGTCCATGACGTGTTTCTTCAATACCAACAATCATCATTGTGATTTTGATAGATTATGTATTGACTCGGTTTCTGCCTAAGTTGTGTGAACGGCTGCTTTGTTTTCACCCTTTATCCATACATTTCTTTTTCATTCTTCAACCCCTTCAATGCTTACCAAGACGTCATCAATAACACCTTATTACGATTGTTCCAGTGTTAGCTCAATCTTAGTCGGCATTATTCCCTTATATCATTCATCTCCAATCATACCTAAGGACTTATATTCTAACTATGGAATGTCCATGGGTTGATCCCTCCAGTTCTGGTTGGATCATAGGACTTATACGTAACCTTAACCACCTTATAACTTCATCGACGTTGTGAGTTAATTGGTTGTTGGGTATAGAGATCGAACCATAAAACCATTAATTATTTTTCTAAAATACTCACCCTACACATGTGCTTCGAGATTCGAAATTATTTTGCACATGAAGGAAAGAGTTGCACTTAGAGTCTTAAAGATCACATTCTTTTATATCACATTTTAATCACATATTCTCCCCTTATTTAAAATAATAAATCTTTTAGTATTTGAAATACCAATTGATTAAAATTTAAGACATGAAAAATTCCATGGGGTGAAAAATTATACCATGATATTGCATGAATTAGTTTTAATGTTTTTCTGATAGCTCCCCTTCAACACAGTATGTGGGATACCACTAATTTTATAAACTTGACATTACAAGGAAAAAATGATATGACATCACAAATATGTTAAAGACAGAGTGAGATGCCTTAGTGAACAATGTATATTATAATTTTACATTGGAGTACCACATTTTAATTTCACTGAATGTTTTTGGATACATAAAATTGACATTTATGAGATGTACCCAAAAAACATTAAAAGGCTTTTGGTTTTAAAATCTCTCCCTCAAAAATTGATTTACTTAAATATGACATTTTGAGAAAAATTAATACAACAATTTTTAAATATATTTGAGGAAGGAAGTGTTGAACACACAATTTTAACAAATACCACTTATCATGGAAAGATACCACAAATTATATTGTAAACAATTTGACATTGAAAGTTCTTTTTGAAAAATTATGTTCAACAATTTTGAAAAACCACATGATAGAAGACTTATCTTCTATTTTTTAGAGTAAGCGCACTGAAACGTACACTCCCCTAACATTTGAGACCGGGTTACAGTCTGAGGTAACTGTACCCCTTTGTCATGAGTTCAAAACTTTTGAATGTTTTGATTAGGAGCCCACGACCCGAGAAATTTGACTTTCTCGTTGATAGGATAAGTTATCTTTAAAGATACACTTTCCTTACATCTAGGTCCGAGTTATGCACTGAACTATGCATAAGTCATCGAGAAAATTTAGAAATGACATGTTTTGAAACGTTTGAACTCTTGCTCGAACTTCATTTACACACCCGTGTCAATGTTTATCGACATTTCTAGGTACGTAAATGTTATCGATTTCAAGAGACATATCGAGAAGATTCTTTTTGTTATTTCTAAATTTTTTTTGATTTTGTTTTTTGTTTTTTATAGATTTTATATTTTTCTATTTCTTGTTGTTGGTTTTATATTTTTGTATTTTCTTTTTTTAAAATATTTACAAGTTCGATGTTTGATAGATCAAGCAGATTTGTTTGCCAAAACCTCCAGTTCTTCGGGAGTCAAACATCTCATACCGAGTCGTCTGACGAGATACTTAAACCTATCTTCGGCTAAGGCTTTAGTAAATAGGTCAGCTAACTGGTATTCAATTCTGACAAAGAATAATTCAACAATACCATTTTCAACCTGTTCCTTTATGAAGTGATATCTGACATCGATGTGTTTGGTACGGGAATGTTGGACTGGATTGCACGAGATAGCTATGGCTGCCTTTGAATCACAATACATAGGTATTTTATCAAAGTGAAAGCCATAATCTGTGAGCTGAGTTCTCAACCATAGAACTTGAGCGCAACACGCAGATAAAGACACATACTCGGCTTCTGCTGAAGACATTGAAGTGCAGTCCTGCTTCTTTGACGACCAGCTGACTAGCTTATCACCTCCTAGAAATTGTATGCCACCAGATGTGCTTTTACGTGAATCAAGACAGCCTGCGTGATCCGAATCTGAAAAAGCAGTTAGTTCAAAACCGGTGTCCTTCGGATACCAGAGTCCCATGTTAATGGTATTCTTAAGGTACCGAAAGATCCGTTTAACCTCCCTGAGGTGCTTTTCAGTTGGTCTCGCTTGATAACGAGCACAATAACATGTTGCATGTACAATATCCGGTCTACTTGCTGTTAAGTACATGAGTGCCCCGACCATGCTATGATATTTTGTTTGGTCAACAGGAGTTCCACTCAAGTCAGCATCTAGGGGTTTAGTAGCCATTGGAGTACCAACGCTATCACATGAGGTCATACCATGCTTTTTAAGTATCTCTTGAGCATACTTAGCTTGGTTTATAAAGATACCACGTGGGGATTGGTGGATCTGAATTCCTAAAAAGAATTTCAGCTCCCCCATCATAGACATTTCAAACTTGCTGTGCATTAGTTTTTCAAACTTTTTGGAAAGTTTTGGGTTCGTAGAACCAAAAATAATGTCATCAACGTAAATTTGCACAAGCAATATGTCTTCCCCTTTTTTAGTAATGAACAGAGTTGGATCAATAGAACCTTTGGAGAACCCTTTGGATACCAGGAAGTTGGAGAGTTCATCATACCACGCCCTTGGAGCTTGTTTGAGTCCATATAATGCCTTCTTTAGACGGAAGACTTGGTCAGGATGATATGGGTCTACGAATGCATCTGGCTGATGTACGTACACTTCTTCCTTCAGAGGTCCATAAAGAAATGATGTCTTGACGTCCATCTGGTATACTGGAAATGATTTGTGTGAAGCATAAGCAATGAATAACCGGATAGCTTCTAACTGAGCAACAGGTGCAAATGAATCTTCAAAATAAATTCCTTCCTTTTGACCGTATCCCTTAGCTACAAGACGAGCTTTGTTGCATATTACCGTATTCTCTTCATCATGTTTGTTTTTCTAGATCCACTTCATGTTAATGACATTTTTTCATAGTGGTCTGTCGACTAATTCCCATACATCTAATCGATCAAACTGGCAAAGTTCTTGCTGCATCGCTTCAATCCATGCAAAGTCAGCCATGGCTTCTTTGATGTTCTTCGGTTCAGTTTGAATCACGGTGAGTGCGAACATACACATCTCGCCATTTGTTTCTAGCTGACGTCTTGTTCTAATTGATTGAGAAGGATTTCCAATGGCTTGTTCTAAAGGATGATCTTTTATGCAACGGTGTTCATAAGGATGTTGTTGATAGAATGTATACATGTTTGAAGAGTCAACATATCGAGAAGATGTCTCCTATTGGTCTTGTACCGGTGTACTGAAGATGTTGGTAAATTCGTCTTCTTCAACTTGTGCATTTTCTATATTAGTTTCTGCTTGATTAATGTTCTCAATAGCAGTGATAGTTAGTGCTTGAGTTGGTGCTTGATGTGTAGTTTCAGGTGTTGTTTAAATGATCAATGGAGGTGTATCTGCAGCAACGGTTGTTAAAGTAGATGTAGTTGTGTTTTGTTTTTGATGTTGATTAAGTGGATTAGTAGCAGTTACAGCGAAAGACTTTTGTTAATACAAATATTCATGCAAAAATGATATTTATATTTAATGATCTTCAAGTTTTAATAATAACAAATATAATGTCATACTACGTAAAAGTTTACGTAAACAAGTTATTTAGTCGAAAGTTTATTTGACGACGACAAATTTTAAAAGTTTATGTAAACAAGTTATTTAGTCGAAAGTTTACTTGACGACGACAAATCACTTAAGGTATGAATATGGCATTATTAAACATAGTTAATGATCAAAGAAAAATAATATCATTTGCATAAACCTCTTCTAATCAAATAATTAAGTTAACACATGATTAATTATAAGCTAGTTATATTAATCATGTAAGACAAAATAAGATTAACCATAAGTGGCAACCATCTTTCAAAATCTTTCCAAATCTAGAAAATATTTCCTTATTGGTGATAAGAAATATTTTGTTATAGAAGAATCTAATAAACTAGTTTTATTAAGTACAAAACAATACTTTGTATAGATTTGGGGTTAATCACAAAATTACAAATGTTATCCCATCTCCACCCACGGATCCACCTAATACACTGGACGGATCCAGCTTATGGCGGATCCGTGAGTCGCACGGACCAGCTGTCTGGGACAGATTTGAATTTCAAAGGCGTGCCTATAAATAGCAACCTTAAGCTTTTATTTTAAACAACTCTTGACAAATATTTTTCACCTACATCTTTTATCTTTTATATTCTTTGATCATTATACTTGTTACATAATCCATTACAAGTGATCAACTCATTGTACATTTTAGTAAAGAACACTTACGAAGACGTCAAGCTTCAAGTGTTAATAGTTTAGTTGTGTCATCACGTTTGTGATAATCATTCATTTTGTATATCTTGTGTTGTGTGTTGTATGTATCATATGTGTATGATAGGTTAGTATTTAGGCCACAAAATACATAGTGTGTTAGATTGGTTATATCTCAAAGTAGAACTCGGTATTTAGCTTAGTACCAGAAAAAGTGTAAGCGACGTGTATGGTTTTCTCCGCCTAAAGGGAGCTTGTTGACATAGTGAAGATAACTCTCAAGTTAGGTACTTGGGGAGTGGAGTAGGGCGAATAGGATCTTCGTAGCCGAACCACTATAAGTCGGAAGATTGGAGTTTGAATGAGAAAAATGATTTGAGAGTGTGGAAAGTTAAATTAAACAATAACAAACAAAAACGTTTAAGAAAAACCTAAAAATTATGAAATTAAGCTAGAAAACGAGAGCACGAATCCCGAACAAAGGGGCAAAAACCTAAAATCTTCAAAATTAACCCTACGAAGAAATTTTCACTTCTAAACTACTCTAGGGAACTAATAACGAAGAATGAAAAAGACTAGACTGAAAACGAATGTCGTTTGACCCAAAAACGAGTCAAGACAAAAACCGCACCCGACCCCGTTCTTTAAAGATCAAAAAGTTACAAAAATTTCCCTACGAAAATTTTTATATTTTTCCTACAAACTATATGACTAAAGAAAATTTTCTAAAAAAGAAAAATATTTTTTTTGACAATTTTTGTATTTTTTTTATGAAAAAAATGATAAAACTTTTAAAACTAAATTAAATATAAAAATACAAAACGACTTTGAAAAATTCTGAAAATTTCTAAAGAAATACTTTACACTATAATAAACCTACGAAAAATAAGAGACCTTAAGTTGGCTTATAAATAAGCCCGAAATAAGCTGTAAACAGCTTATAGGCAAAAAGAGTGAAAAACCCCTTAAATACCAAGGCCCTTGGGATACTAACGTAAAAGTCCCAAGGGCGCAGCGGTAAGTGGTGTGTGTAAAGGGGGATGTATCGAGGGTTGAGACCCGGGTTCGAGTCTTGCTCCACTCCGGGTACCCTTGTCCTTCCCTTTTTTTTTTGGAAAAACTTTGTAAACCACAGTTGTTAAGCTCGATGATCATTAACAAATTTCAGAACACAACTATATTATGAAAGCTTATAAATAAGCTTAAAAACAGCTTTTAAAAACGGACAGCAACTTAAACAAGCTTAAAAGCTAAAAGTGTGGCTAAGTCTTGGACACTTGAGACATTTAAGCTAAAGATAGGACTAAATAAGCTAAGAGGGGGCCTAAACTAACCTAAATAAGCACTAAAGGTCTAAATGTAATCACTAAATAAGCTAGAAAAAGCTACACTAGACAGAAACTGAAATTGAGCTTAAGGGGCTTAAAAAGCTAAATCTTTTGGACTTTGTGGACAAATAAGCTAAGTCTAAACTGAATAAGCTTAAGAGGGTTCCTAAGCTAGCCTAAATAAGCAATAAGTACTAGAATGCATAAACTAATAACTTTTTGAAAAAGGTTCTTATGATGAAGAAACACCAAACTAAGCTTAAAAGCTAAAAGCTTCTACTGTCAACACAAAATAAGCAATGGAAATGGCAAATAAGCACACACAGCTTAACAATCTAACCAAATAAGCTACTAGGAATCAAATAAGCTCATTAAATAAGCTCAATAAGCCAAGAAGAAGCTTAATACCTACAACAGTACTAACTAGGGAGTTAGTACTGTTGGTGTGAAATTAAGCTTAGGGACAACAACTTGGCTTAAAAATAAGCCATCAAGAGTGCTTTTTAAGGACTAAAATTAAGAGGGCTTATTAAGGAGCTTATGGGCTCTCAAAATAAACCAAAAGCTAGGGCTTGGTCTTACTAAAAAGCTAGAAAAGAGGGCTTAAAGTTACCCCCTTAGCACCAGGGGAAATTAAGCCAAGGACAAGTGCTTAATTTGACAGCTTATTTTAAGCTGTCAAATAAGCTCAAATGAAAAAGAAAAGTTGAAACAGATTAAGTACACTAGGAAATGGACTTGTGCACCAATTTTAAGAATCCAAAAACCATTTAAACTTGCTGATTTTTAGAGAATGAAAAAGGGACTTTTTTGCCTTTATAAATGACACTCAAATTTTGGCAGGTTTGACTCAACAAGTCAAAAGGACTCAAGGCTCTTGTTTACAACGTTTTTAGACACAATATTGACACTCTTTTTAAACCCCAACTTAAGTACACAAGAGCTTATGAAATAAGCTTTTGTATACCCAAAAAAAAGACATAGTTTTCAAAAATCACTAGTGTAAAACTTAGGGGGGGGAGGAAAAGCGAGGGTGGTGTGTGGTGGGGGGGAGGGGGGGCGGGGGGGGGAAAGAAACTTTGGAAAAACAGGTTAAATAAAACAAGCTTATTCAGGTCATAAAACAGCTTAACAAAGTTGAATAATCAACCCATTTGCATTTTTAACTAAATTTGACCCGTTTTTACTCTTAACCCAAACACCCCTTAAAAAGCTGTTTAAGGACTTTTAAACTTATTAAAAGTGAATTAAGCCATGAAACTTGCAAACAGTAAGCCAAATAAGCTCAAAATGCATAAATAAGCAAAAATCAACAAGAATTAAGCACTGAAATAAGCTGAAAATGAAAATCACAGTAACAAGGCTAAATTAGGCTAAAAATTGGAAAAACTTGCATAATCAAATTTAAAACTACAAGACCTATATTTTAAGCACTAATAAGCTATAATAAGCATAAATAAGCATACCCAAAAGAAAAATAAGCAAAAATAAGCTGAAAATAAGCTAATGCTAAAAATGACTTAAAAATGGAAAAAGAGAACTTACAAGGCCCTTTGCTCTAAACAAGGGCAAATAAGCTGTCAAAAGCTTAATCTACAAGCTCCAGCTTATTGGAAATAAGCTGGTATTGTCCATAAGCCCATCCAAATTTGGCTTATCATCCAATTCAATAAGCTGTGGTAATTTGAGTGAATTTTTCAAGTGTAAGTCCAAATTTTTCTTAGCTTATTAACTTGTTAAGTGAACATAGCTTATCAATAAGCTGTTTTAAGAGCTTTTTGATACATAAGAAGGTAAATTAAGCACTTTAACAGTAAAAACTTGAAATGGGTATAAATTCTTAAAAACTTTAATAGTTCATTAATTGATGAAAATAGTACAAAGAACTTTAAATAAGCTGTAAATAAGCTAAAACAAACATAAATTTAACTGAATTAAAAAGTAATTAACTAAAATAAGCTATATTTGTCCTTCGGCTAACACTAAGGTCCTATTTATACTACAAGCTAAGTCTTCAGCTCTTTCTTCTTGTGTTTCTTCTGTGAGAGACTTCAAGAAGTTAATCCCAGCCATTGATAACCATTGTGCTTCTTCAAAACCATCTTAGCCATTGATTCGGCTACTTTTCATAGGAAATTGGGAGATTGCCAACATGGCAAGGGCTGAATTTTGGTGGGAAAGATAGTGGAGGAGGGGGAATGTGCTTATCCATGGGAGTGGAGAAGAAACGCGGGGTAAAAGATGGTAAAAAGACCCGTGAGTTGTGTACTATGTTTTGGCGGGAAATGTGGTTATGTCTGTTATTAACAGACACAACTTTGAGATTTTGACACATTCAGCCCCTCTCTTTCTTTCTTTCTTTTATAAAATCCGGCTTAAGTAATGAAACTTTGGGGTTTGGCAAAAACAGCCCCCAAAGTTTTATCAACCCTTTAAAAATCAATCCCATTGATATAACTTTGGGGATTTGGCAATTTTGGTCCCTCAAAGTTATATTTTGTATTTTTCTTCCTTAAAGTCTTCTTTGTTGATTTTTCTTTCGTCGGGTTTGACTTTTTTGTTGACTTTGACTTTTTCCGGCTTTGATTTGGCTTTGGCTTTCACTCTTTTCCATCTCGTGCTTGGTTTTGTCGTTTTTAGCACTGTTTTTGTCCTTTTCCTTGAATATCACTTTCCTGCACAATACAATTGTAAAACATACAAATACAGTGTATTTTGGGTACGTTTTTGGTCATTTGAGTCTGTTTTTGTGGAAAATGGTATGTGTAATTAAGCACATACCAAAATCCCCCATACTAAGGTATTGCGTGTCCTCACGTAATGTTATGAAGTAAACACTTCAAGAAAACCAAGAACTCTCAATCCCCCTCGACTAATAACTTAGAAAAGTAGCCAAGTGTTTGTCAAGGAAAACCGAAGAATCAATAGCCTCAAAAAGCTCCCATTTTCAACATTTTCTGTATGTACACTAAGTATCCCTAATATTTTTGGATTTCCCTTTTTCTTTTCTCGACTTCCTGTTTGAATTCCTTTATTATATCACATTGGGATAATAGAATGAGAAACGCCCATAGAGTAATCTACGGATGTCCTGACGGATAAATTCATCGTCCCCGATTTTTCACTAGCCCCAAACTAAGCTTAAAAACGAAATCACCGTTAAGTACAAGTAAGGATGCTAACACTGCTTATAACTATGACTTGTCAACTTTTCGCTCCCGATGATTATTCAATTAGTGTGATTGTGCTAAATTTTAAGTTAACCTTGGAATGACAATTTTAGAAAGTAGTATTGTTTATAAAGTGCAACGATATATCCGAAGAATCAAGAATCGAAAGTTAGATCATCCATGTACCTCCATTTTCTCGATGAATCCCAACCGAGATCGGTTTAGGTCATCAGGTGTTTGAAGCCCCACAGAGAACCGGAATGTAATCGAAATACTCCAACCTTTGAAAAACAAAATTCTTAGATATATCGCAAATAAACGATACCACTTAAAGCACGCAAACATCAAAAATTTAATGATCACATTGGTGCGAATGTTCTTACGAACGGCAACCATAAACTTTTGAAGTATTTAAGCAAGTTATTCTTAGTCAAAAATTGCACTTGAGTTTAGAAAAAGAGATCTTAACCATTAAATTTATTTAGACTTTTATTGCTATAATTACACTTCTACTACCATCATCATTTACATGACTACAACATCGGCCACGCCTCCGACAAGATGTAGTGACTTAGTCTGATAACGGCTTTTACTTATTATTTTACTATGGGCTTTGTTTTGAAGACTGCAACATCGGTTGTGAGCCGGCAAGATGCAGTAAACCTTTATCAGCCCACAGTTTATATACATCATTTTTTTTATTTTTTTATTTTTTTTTATTATTATTATTTTATTTTTTTGCAACATACTTTCCGTAATAGAGAAAATTTCGTTTTAAAAACTCAAGAATAACTGAACTAAGATGAATATTTTCGTTTCCGAAAGAGCTTTGTTTTAGAAAACGTCAGTTTACAATCAAAGCAAAATTAAGCACGTTTATTAGTCAGGTTAAGAGCTACTGGGAGAAAAAGCGACAAGTTACACTTATAAGTTTGTAGGATTTCCAAATAATCCTTGTTTAGCATTCTACTCGTAAATTACACTATCATTTTTCATTCTTCGCAAATTTAAAATCCTTAATAAAAGGATCCGCGAATGCTTAGCCTAACGAACTTTCGTTCATTATATGGTTAAAGGGCAAAGCTAGGGCTCAACACGCCCAATCGAGTCAAAAATTATTCTTATCTACCCATCAGAAAGTCAAAACTGTGACAAAACACTTATTTTATTTTTGAAAATTTTTAAATTTTTTTTCATTTTTTTGCAAAATTTTTGGTAGAAAATGGGATTACGTGACAACAACGGCTGCAGGCAATAATCAAATCGAAGATCCCCCCCATACTAGAACCAAACATCGTCCTCGATGTTTCAAACGGGGTACCAACGTAAATCTAAGGCCGTTTATAAAGTGTGCCAAAAGATAAAACGTTAGTCGATTAGATTTGGATACTTAATTCCCAAACTGAAGCTGAGGATGTGAAAACCATAAGCACGAGAGTCTTCACAATCCGGGAATTTCTGGACAAAACACAAAACAACACAAAAATGGAAAAGGTGCATCTCTACACATTACACAGTTAGCTGAAGATAAAAAATAAAAAGATAAGCATGGGGTGCCTCCCACGAAGCGCTTGTTTAAGGTCCCGACGCTTGACCCATTTCCCTGAATTTAATTGTCCTTAGGGAAGGTTTGGAGATCCGGGACAACTTCGGTTGGTATGTCCCCTCCAAAATAATGTTTTATACGATGACCATTCACTTTAAAGTTAGGCCCGGAGTTTTGAGATAACTCGACGGTGCCATAAGGAAATACTTGAACAATGGTGAATGGTCCAGACCAACGGGATTTCAATTTGCTCCCGAGAAAATCTTCAGTCTAGAGTTGAAGAGGAGAACACGATCACCAATGTTGAAAACGCGGTTTTTAATCTTAGCATTGGTATGTGCTTATATACACATACCTTTTACCTTTAAAAACGAGCTAAAATAACCAAAAACGGACTTAAAATGACAAATATACGCTTGTTTTGCTCCACATCCCAGTTTGGAACCTCAAATTTATGCTTGATGCCCAGTAGGTCTTGTGCTCTAACTCGATCGTAGATTACGATGCCTTTCCATACACAAGCTTATACGGAGTTCACCCGATGGTGTTTGTAAGCTGTGTCGAAGGCCAGAGAGCCATCATCTAGTTTGTCGACCAAGAGCACGATTTTCTCCATGGTTCCTCAAGAAACCTTTAAACCACATTTGAATACCCCAACTTTCCCACTTGTTGTGTGGGTGATACCGATGGAGAACGGTGAGAGTGCTCCGTACTTAAGACATAACCTTTGTAAACGGTCCATTGCAAAAAGTGTGTTCCGCATCACTTATGAATTAGGCCCTCGGGGGGCACCAATTGAGAAAAAGTTTTAAAAATTTACAAACAACTCGGCATACATTGTGGGGAGCGCTTTTGCTTCAATCCATTTTAACAAGTAGTCAACGGCCACGAGTATGTATTTGGTTCCCTCTTGAATACGGGAACGCCCCATAAAATCAATGCCCAGAAAAAAATGTCAAAGTTTTCCGCAAACTTGTGATGAGTTTTGTGGCATTACATCACATGCGTAATTTTTCCTTGACGTTGACAAATGTCACAACGGTGAAAAAGTCGTGGGCATCCTTGTAGAGGTGGCCAATAGAATCACTTAGTCAACAATCTTTCCTTGCTGTGTATTGCACATAATGGTTCCCCCGGTGGGTCCACTGTGGCAAGCTTTTAGAATGTCTAAAGCTTCTTGCCCAGAAACACAACGTCTGATCACTTGATCAGCACATATCTTGAACAGAAAGGGATCATCCCAAAAATAATGTTTGACATCCTTGAAGAATTTATTCTTTTGTTGGGATGTCATTCCTTATAACAAATTCTCCCGCATGGTGTTTTGCAAATCTGCAAACCATGGGGTACTTTGATCATGAAGATCAACAAACCAAGAGTTTCGGAGAGGAAATGCTTCATTGATTTCTTTGTTCTCAAGTTTGTCTTGATGAGGGTTTTCAAGTCTGGACAGATGATCGCGACGAATAATCTCATCTCCTTTTTGTCTCGAATTTCAATATCAAATTCTTGGAGCAATAGGATCCACCGCATGAGTCTTGCCTTAGCATCCTTTTTGGCAAAGAGATACTTAATGGCTGAATGGTCTGTATACACTATGCTTTTGGACATAACAAGATATGAACAGAATTTTTCGAAAGCATACACTACGGCAAGTAATTCTTTTTCGGTCGTAGGTTTATGAGTTTTGAGCCTTCGTTTCATAGTTCTTGCTAGCATAGTGTATAGGTTGAAAATGCTTGTTTTCTTTGCCCGGAGGACTACTCCAATTCGAAGTTCGCTAGCATCGCATATTAGTTCAAATGGCAAGTCCCCAGTCGAGCAATTAGATCGGAGCTTCATTCACTATCTTTTGAGTGTAATTAAAGGATTCGATACAGCTCTTCAGAGAAGAAAAATGGAGTCTCTTTTCAAGCAAATGAGTCATAGGACGGGCAATATTTGAAAAGTCTGAATAATCCGTCAGTGAAAAACCGCTGCCCAGAAAACTACGCACCTTTGACAGTAGTCGGATGAGGGAGTTTAGCTATAACTTCAACTTTAGCTCTATCAACCTCAAGTCCTGACTTAGAAATTTTGTGTCCGAGAACAATGCCTTCCTTCACCATAAAATGGCTCTTCTCCCAGTTTAAGGACAAATTGGTGTCTTCACACCGCTTCAACATTTTTTCCAAATGGGATAGGCACGTAGAGAAAGAGTCCCCGAAGACCGAAAAGTCATCCATAAATACTTCCATCGTTTTTTCAATCATATCGTGGAAGATTGCCATCATACATCGTTGGAACGTACCAGGAGCATTGCATAGCCCAAAAGGCATGCGACGATAGGCGAACGTTCCGTACGGGCAAGTAAAAGTTGTCTTTTCTTGGTCCTTCGGGTCTATTGGGATCTAAAAATAACCCGAGAAGCCATCGAGGAAACAATAGTATTGGTTTCCTGCTAGTCTTTCGAGCATTTGGTCCATGAAGGGCAATGGGAAGTGGGTCCCTTTCGGGTGGCTTCTAAGCATTTCTTAATCATACATACTCGCCATCCCGTACCATCGAGTAGGAATTAGTTCATTCCTCATCATTTGTGATGACGGTTAAGCCTCATTGTCTTAGTTACACAGTGTATCCCGGGCTCACCCAAGGGCTGATAGGATGGGGTAAATCAATCCAGCGTCAGAAAGTTTTTCACTCTTTCCTTGATTAACGTCGTGGATTTTTGGGTTTACCCTTCTCTGACTTTGCACAGATGGTTCGTAGTCCTCTTCCATCAGGATTTTATGAGTACAAAACTCAGGATTAACCCCTTTTATGTCAGAAAGTTTCCAAGCGATGGCTCGCTTGTGGGACTTGAGAACCTTGAGAAGAGCTGCCTTTTCCTCATCTTTTAAGTCTTTAGCAATTATGACAGGCAACTTGTCGTCACCTTCCAAAAATGCGTATTCAAGATGGGGTGGCAGTTCCTTGAGTTCAACCTCGGGAGGTTCATCAACGGAAGATTCAACGGTTTTAGCTTCACAGAGTTTGAGTTCTTTCTTAACTCCAGGCAGATATTGTTCTTGATTTGGGAGGGGGTGGTGGTTCACTGTTCAAAATATTGCTTCTAGAAGTAGGAATGTCCCCCTTCAGGATCTGATAAGTTTGGATCAACTCTGATGAGTTGGATCGCTCTAAGCAAGAAACGAATCTGCTTCTTCAATTAAGAGCAAATCACTGTCCCCGAAAGGAGTAAGATTTGGAGAATCAGTAGAACATAGCTCAAAATATGGAGTGGGATGCCACTCGCGATCACATTGAAAATCCTAGGACCTCTGAGATCACTCAACACAAGCCATAATCAATGACGTCGATTTTGTTTACCGTCATAATGGTTGTAATCAGCTTGTATCGTTGAAGTTTGGATCCAAAGATTGAATGTTATGGCCTCCTTGCCAACACGAAGGGTAAATTCAATCACCTTCATAACATCTATCAAAGCATTGACTGAGTTTTCAAGAAACATCGCCCGATGAATTAAAGGTACTCCGGGGGTCTGGTACAAAATCATCAACCCACGAAGTCAGCTGAAATTGGAATTTTCCCACATTAACAAGAAATCTTCACGATACCGATCGGTTTAGTGATCAACGTCAGCTAGTTCTAGTGTCATGTAGGTCGGGGTCCAATTCAGGAAGATATAGATTGTTCCATACAGAATAAGGCATGAGATTAATGCTCGCAACCAAGATCGCCAATGCGTTGCATGTAGGTAATCCCTAAATTCACATGGAATCAGAATCGGCAGGGTCTCCAAGTTTTCTTTGGTAACTTGTTGAGATGACCGCTTGAACAGTTTCTCATTCAAAGGATTCTTGCCAATTCGCTCAAATTTTCTTGTTTCCAATAAGGTTTTTTTTAAAGTCGAAGCAAATTTCGCATGAGCATCAAGGCATCGTGAAGCAAATCTTAAACTCAAATCTCTAAAGATTTCAAAGAATTTCTCGATTTGAGTCGTTGCTTTTTCCTTGCGCCTTTCATCATTTCTTCTTGATGGAAATGGAATTAATGCTTTAGGAATTGGAGTAACAACAGGAGCAACAACAGGCTCAGGATTTGGATTACGAGACTGAATTTGAACAACAGGAGGTTGGACGTTTTCGGTGCTTCCCCGTTATTAGTAGGAGGCATCGTAATCCTTTGTTCACTCGGCATCATGATTAACTGCTTTCTTCCTGATGGTAACACCACGTCGGGTAGTGATACCTTTTTAAATCTTCCTTTGGTTTCGGTAACAGTGTTACCCGGATAGAGTTTCCAGAACCGGAAGTAGAACTGTATTAGCTGTAACAAATTTCGAAAGCATGTCAGTCAAATTGGCATTTGGGACTGCAGGGATTTGACCTTGGTTTTGCATTGTTTCATCAACACTGCATCATTGGCTGTGACATATTTTCTTTTAAAATCTTGTTTTTGACACACCTGTGTCTGAGGAGCAATCCTTGATGAGCTACTGGTTGGATTGACCGAGGTCGATAAATCTACCTTGGTTGAAAATTGTTTCTCTGTTTTAGATTGAAGTATTTCCTCGATGAAATTGTTTTTGAACTATTTGCATAGGATTTGAATGGAGGAAAAACCAGGAGGTCGAATTGATTTGAGACATCGGATCGGATAACCCATAATTAGCTTGGTTGAAATCGGCCGACGCGGCCTGTGACACAAATCCTGGATATTGTCATTGGAAATTTGCTATTAGTGGCCGGAACAGTTTTGGTAAGAATGACCACCCCCATAAGTTACACAACTTGTTCAACCGCTTTATGGGAGCGGAAGCTGGGGTTTGGTTCTTTCTGTCGAGAATTAATGCCCGAACCATGTCTTTGAGTTCAGCAACATCAGATGAGACTGCTGGGGTGGAAGAGCTTGTACTCACTCTAGCAACAACTGCTTTGCTTCGTGATTGACGAACTTTGGACTTACTCTCGATGATTTTTAAACATTCTCGAGGGATTTTATCCAAAAAGTTACCACCCGCAGCGGAGTTCAATGAATCTTGATCATTTGAATTTAGGGCATTGTAGAATGTATCGAGTTGATGCAATTCTGAAAACCCGTGATGAGGGCATCCCCTAAGAAGATCATTGAAACGGTCCCAAGCCTCGTAAAACGTTTCATCAAATTTTTGTTGAAATCTCGTGATTTCATTTCGAAGATTCGTCGTTTTAGAGGGAGGGAAGAATTTGTTAATAAATTTCGACACAAGATCATCCCATGTAAGAATTGATCGAGGGGGTTCTTTTTCCAGCCAAATCCGGGCTGCCCCTTCGAGAGAAAATGGGAAAAGCATAAGCTTAACCGACGTACTCGGGACGTTCGGGAACTTCATCGTAGACGTGATCTTGTTGACGGTAATTTTAGGAACAACGATCGCAAAGTTGTTCACGGTAATTTTGGGAACAACGATCGCATCCTCGTAACCCTCGGTGGGTGCTTCGAGCAATTGCGCCATAGTTCGATTATCGTCCATCGTGACTATGGGAGGATTGAAAGTTTCTTGATTGTTATTTGGTTTCTCAAGATTTGGTGATTCAACAGAAGGTTGTCGGACTTGTGGTTGTCGACGTCTACGGGCTTGAGAACGAGTGCGCATGCACAAAATAGAAATATAAAAAGAAAATTTACACTAATTTTTTTGGTTTTTCAATGATTTATTCACAATGTATTTTACCGGACAATGAGATAAGACAACTTCAACCAAATAATCTACTTACTTCACGGTAGCTCTCAAAAAGATAAACGCACAGGTGAGCGGAGGAGTAGGAATAGCGCGAAGCTTATTTCTCCTTTCGGGTCGTAGTTCCTCGGAACAACCCTCCTTATACCCACTTTTTAGTTTGTTTAACTTTCCAAGGTGAGCCGTACGTCGTAAGAGACACAATTGGCAAGTTTTTAAATCTTTTGTTCGAGTTGGGAACCAACAAGTTCACCGGAAGTTATTATGATAATACCTCAGTTGAGAATATTATATTTTGGTATTTTTACCAATTTGTGAATTTTATTTCTTTTTTTTTATTGACAATGTTTTTATATTTTTGGTTTTTCTTTGGTTTTTATCTGATAATTATACTAATAAAAGAAAATGAAAAATATTTTTGTACTTTTTATATTTTTATAGAAGAAAATATTCACAGCTTCAAACACAAATTGTCAAACGTAACGATAATCGTTTTCACAGCCTCCCCGGCAACGGCGCCAAAAATTGATTCGTCAATATATATATATATATATATATTAAAATAATGATATATTATTAAATATATATATATATATATATATATATATATATAATACAAGTAAACAATCAACCAAATGCCTTTAGCCAAGGATTGGTTAAATGTTCACAAAATAAGATATATATGTTTCCGGAAGTTTGATTTCCCGGGTCGTTTCCCCTACGAGGCGTGAATTTGAAAAACGGATAACGATTGAGTGATTGGTGTTTGAAGAGAACGGATTGGCTTATGAATTAATATCCTAAATCTACAGGAAACAAAGATTAGGCAAGGAAAACCCTAAAAATTTAAACTAGAAAAAAAATTATGCGCGAAAAACGATAAACGGGCCCGGGAATTGGGTCCAAAAACCTAAAATCTACAAATTAAGTCAAATAAACAAATTTTCACTTGCAATAAGTTCTAAATGACTAAAAACGAAGTTTAAAAAAACTAGAACAAAATTCGAGTTAGTTAAGACCAAAAACGAGGCAAACGAAAAACCCGGGTTAATCCCGCACTTTAAAAAGTGAAATTACAAAATAATTACCCTACTAAGATGAAACAAATTTTCCTAGAAACTAGACAGAAAAATAAGAATTTTAAAAAAAAGTTTATATTTTTTTGATTATTTTTCTATTTTTTATGAATTTTTAAAGTTTTTAAACAAATTAAATGATAAAAAATACTTATCGATTACAGAAAAATACCAAAAAATCACAGAAAATACTTTGAAAGGTGCTTAATCTAGGAAAAATAAAACCAGAAAAATTCGGCTTAAAAATAAGCCGAAATAAGCCCAAAACGCTTATTAAGCCAACCGGCTTAATTAAGTTGTTAATAATAAATCCGGAAAACCTCTACCGGATGAGCTATTGAAGCACAGCGGTAGAGGCGTCCGGTATCGACTCGGGAGGTCTCGGGTTCGAGCCTCGGCTCACCCTTGGCTTCCTGAGTCCCGGCCTATTTTTTTTTCAATTTTTTTTTACAAAGTTGTTAATAAGCACTAAATAAGCAACTTTAAAAAAAGCAACTTTTTATTTTTCACTGAAATAAGCTCTAAAAAGAGCTTATTAACTCACAGTAAGCACAAAAACTTAAACACTTATTTTTTGGTTTTTTGACTGAATAAGCTACAAAATAAGCTCGAATAAGCTTATAACTAACCTAATAAGCTACAATAAGTACAATGCAGGTAAAAACAAAGGTACAATAAGCAATAAAATTGCTTATTCAGCTTATTGGCCAAAAACAAAGGTTTTTGGCCAAAACTGCTAATAAGCTAAAATAAGCTTAAATTAAGCTGGGAAAAGCCAAAATGGGCTTAACCAAGCTTAATAAGCTATAAGCAACACAAATAAGCTAAAAAGAAAGACAAATAAGCTAGAAAACAGTAAATAAGCAAAATGACTAAAAACACAGAATTGCAGCCTCAATACAGCTTTTTGAGCTTAAAAATAAGCTAGAAGATGGATCCTTATGGACTTCTGGCTTATGCCATCTTAAAGAGTGGCCAAAAAGCTTTCTAAATCAGCAAACCAAAAGCATTTTGAAAGAAAGATAAGCCCTTAAATAAGCTTGGAAAAAGCCCACTTGTGCTTAATGCTTGCTGTGTAAAACAGCTTACATTAAGTGTGACTGGCCTTTTTTAAGCTTAAAAATAAGTGCTTATATGAATTCCAAAAAGCTCAAAGTTTGAATTTCTAAAAAGTAGGCTTAAAATGCTTTATGAAAATGCTTTTTGTTTTTATTTTGAAATAAAAATAAGCTATGAAAAAGCTTATTGAAACAGCTGCTTGTGCACCAGGGCAACACTTAGCAAAATTTGTGCCTGTTTTGACCCATTGCACAATTGGGTCAAAACCAAAGCAAACCAAATAGTCAACTACTCTAAAATACTCAAATTGAGAATGGAACAATGCACAAAATGGCTTATAAGCACAGCTTAACCAAATAAGCCAAGCCACTGTCCAAAATGGACTGTTTTGGACAGTGAGCTAAAGTAGCTTATGAAAATGGGATTTAAACCTTAAAAAGTGTAAAACAAGCTTATTTAGGTCATAAAACAGCTTAACAAAGTTGAATAATCAACCCATTTGCATTTTTAACCAAATTTGACCCATTTTAGCCCTTAACCCAAACACCCCTTAAAAAGCTGTTTAAGGACTTTTAAACTTATTAAAAGTGAATTAAGCCATGAAACTTGCAAACAGTAAGCCAAATAAGCTCAAAATGCATAAATAAGCAAAAATCAACAAGAATTAAGCACTGAAATAAGCTGAAAATGAAAATCACAGTAACAAGGCTAAATTAGGCTAAAAATTGGAAAAACTTGCATAATCAAATTTAAAACTACAAGACCTATATTTTAAGCACTAATAAGCTATAATAAGCATAAATAAGCATACCCAAAAGAAAAATAAGCAAAAATAAGCTGAAAATAAGCTAATGCTAAAAATGACTTAAAAATGGAAAAAGAGAACTTACAAGGCCCTTTGCTCTAAACAAGGGCAAATAAGCTGTCAAAAGCTTAATCTACAAGCTCCAGCTTATTGGAAATAAGCTGGTATTGTCCATAAGCCCATCCAAATTTGGCTTATCATCCAATTCAATAAGCTGTGGTAATTTGAGTGAATTTTTCAAGTGTAAGTCCAAATTTTTCTTAGCTTATTAACTTGTTAAGTGAACATAGCTTATCAATAAGCTGTTTTAAGAGCTTTTTGATACATAAGAAGGTAAATTAAGCACTTTAACAGTAAAAACTTGAAACGGGTATAAATTCTCAAAAACTTCAATACTTCATTAATTGATGAAAATAGTACAAAGAACTTTAAATAAGCTGTAAATAAGCTGAAACAAACATAAATTTAACTGAATTAAAAATTAATTAACTAAAATAAGCTATCTGTCCTCTTTTTCGGCTAACACTAAGGTTCTATTTATACTATAAGCTATGTCTTCAGCTCTTTCTTCTTGTGTTTCTTCTGTGAGAGACTTCAAGGAGTTAATCCCAGCCATTGATAACCATTGTGCTTCTTCAAAACCATCTTAGCCATTGATTCGGCTACTTTTCATGGGAAATTGGGAGATTGCCAACATGGCAAGGGCTGAATTTTGGTGGGAAAGATAGTGGAGGAGGGGGAATGTGCTTATCCATGGGAGTGAAGAAGAAACGCGGGGTAAAAGATGGTAAAAAGACCTATGAGTTGTGTACTATGTTTTGGCGGGAAATGTGGTTACGTCTGTTATTAACAGACATAACTTTGAGGCTTTGACACATTCAGCCCCTCTCTTTCTTTCTTTCTTTTATAAAATCCGGCTTAAGTAATGAAACTTTGGGGTTTGGCAAAAACAGCCCCCCAAAGTTTTATCAACCCTTTTAAAAATCAATCCCATTGATATAACTTTGGGGATTTGGCAATTTTGGTCCCTCAAAGTTATATTTTGTATTTTTCTTCCTTAAAGTCTTCTTTGTTGATTTTTCTTAGGTCGGGTTTGACTTTTCTGTTAACTTTGACTTTTTCCGGCTTTGATTTGGCTTTGGCTTTCACTCTTTTCCATCTCGTGCTTGGTTTTGTCGTTTTTAGCACTGTTTTTGTCCTTTTCCTTGAATATCACTTTCCTGCACAATACAATTGTAAAACATGCAAATACAGTGTATTTTGGGTACGTTTTTGGTCATTTGAGTCCGTTTTTATGGAAAATGGTATGTGTAATTAAGCACATACCAAAATCCCCCATACTAAGGTATTGACGTGTCCTCACGCAATGTTATGAAGTAAACACTTAAGAAAACCAAGAATCTCAATCCCCCTCAACTAATTGCCTTGAAAAGTAGCAAAGTGTTCGTCAAGGGGAACTAAAGAATCAATAGCTTCGACAAGTCCCGTTTTCACCATTTTTTTCTATACACTATCTATCCCTAATATTTTTGGATTTTCCTTTTTCTTTTCTCGACTTCCTGTTTGACTTCCTTTATTATATCAACATTGGGATCATAGAATGAGAA
>BQNB010075849.1:0-31343 GCA_026074375.1 Tanacetum coccineum | reverse complement strand
CCCTACACTGATGAAGAGATCAATGCCATGGCTCGAAAGGGCAAGCAGCGAGGGCACCTTCCCGGTGTTGGTAGGGTACTACCGGGATGGGCCAGAGATGTTTTCATTCCGCCCCCGCCTCAATGCACAATGTCCAAAAGCTGAAAAAAAGAACAAGTACTTAACCAAACAGGTGAACTTGATGATGAAGCTTTTTAGAAGTGATGACAAGTTTTCACAGATGCTGAGACAGTATGAGTCAACACCTGAGTTCGGCAGCGGGAGTGGCGGGTGCGGGGATGATGAGATGGCCGACGATGAGGACGGCGGCGAGGATGAGGAGGACGAGGAGGATGGCGATAGTTAGAGATGTTATATATGGGTTAGTATGCTATTTTGTTTCTTTACGTTGATCTTGGCGACCCTTATGTAAACATTTGTTTCCTTATCTAGTTGAATATTGACTTGTATCTTGCGGATAATGCAAGGTTTGTTACTAGGAAGCCCCGTTTTATAGACTATATTGTGTTTATTAGGATTTTGGACGATTTAGCTTTATTAGATCAAATGCGTTGATCCGTTATATTGTATTGTGTTTTGGTACAAGTTGTGATGTATTTGGATAGAGTCTATATTGGTTTATACAGGTTTGATGTTTGGTAGATTTTTTCCAGAAAAATTCCGGAAAAAAATCTGGAAAATAGCTGCTGTTTAAGATTGATTAATTAATTAATTTCGACTTATCCCGGGCGACATGTCGCCCGGGAAAAGTCAAAACAAAAAAATTAAATATGAATCCCCAGCGACATGTCGCCCGGGAAAATAAAAAAAATGAATTATCCATCCCGGGCGACATGCCCGGGTTAACTGACATTAAACGACAAAAACATGATTTTGAGTTGACAAGTCAATGTATGTGAAAGTTTTCCCCGGGCGACATGTCGCCCGGGATAATCGGCAATTAATTAATTAATCAATAATAAAGGCTAATTAATTTTTTTAATAAAGAACTTTCCCGAGAAAATGATCCACCGTGGCACTTATCAGTTTGACTGAAATTAAGTGGGCCCCACTATGTCGCTCGGGAAAGTCGCCCAGGAAAGTCACCCAGGAAATTATCCCTGGCGAGCTTTCCCCTTCAATTTATCTCGGGCCACATGTCGCCCAGGATTGCTATCCCCAACAACAAGTCGCCCGGGAAGGCGTGGATTTGTCGCTGGGGATAGTGGTAAATGTTGTAGTGACTACTACAAAAATTGCTTTTACCCACAGACTTTTCCCATGGAAAAAATCTCGTGTGAAATTTCACACGGAATACCCACAAATTACACACCAAATTGGTGACAAAATTTCAGTAGGATATATGTCGTAAATTTCTCACGGATTTTCCACTATTTACACACTAAAGTATTGACCAAGTTTTCGTGTGAAATCCGTGGCAAATTTCCCACAGATTTGCGACAATATTTACACTATTCTTGTTGATTCGACATCCGTGGGAAAATTCTGGCAAATTTCACACATATTTGCCACGGCTAAAGTTATGTGGCAAATTTTATCTACATTAATCACGAATTTCACACGGTATTATCTAGTAAAAGAAAACGATTATGTCCGTGGGAAAGTCGTGGGTAATTTCCCACAGATTACCTACCAAGTTAATAAATCCGTGGGAAATACGTGTGTAAATACCCACAGATTTCCCACAAAAATATCGTCTTTATGTTTCTGCCTATTTACATATTCCCACGTTACTTAGTATATCTTCATATGTGTTTGTAGTTTCATATTATATGTGTTTGTTTATTAACATAACTATTTATGTGAGTATAGCAAGTGTACGTGTTGGTTTAGGTATAACCTTTTGTGTAACAAATCATTACATATGTATGAATATCTACACGTGTGTGTTCCGCATGTCCGTTTATGACAATCATTGTATGAATAGATGTTTTGTATGTAAGTATACGGACTTGTATATGCCTGAAGTGTAACCATATCATAAAAGTAAAAGAAAATAATTATGTATGTAGGAAAGTCGTGGGTAATTTTCCACAGATTACCTACCAATATGTAAATACCCACGGATGTCCCACAAAAATGATCGTTTTTATGTTTTTGTGTACTTACACATTTCGACATGACTTAGTATGTATTCATATGTGTTTTTAGTTTCATATTATATGTTTTTGTGTATTAATGTAACTATTTATGTGAGTATCGCAAATGTATGTGTAAGTTTAGTTATAACATTTATGTGGAACAAACCATTGTATATGTGTGGATATGTATACGTGTATGTTCCGCATGTCCGTTTATGACATTAATTGTATCTATAGATGTTTTGTATGTAGGTATACAGACGTGTATATGCGTAAATGAGTAACGATATCAAAAAAGTAAAAGAAAACGATTATGTTTGTGGGAAAGTCGTGGGTAATTTCCCACAGATTACCTTCCAATTGATAAATCCGTAGGAAATACGTGTGTAAATATTACACATTCCCACATTACTTAGTATGTCTTCATATGTGTTTTTAGTTTCATATTATATGTTTTTGCTTTACTAACGTAACAATTTATTCGAGTATCACAAGTGTATATGTAAATTTGTTGGTAATGCTTTAAAAAAAATTATAATTACCATAACTCGTAGACTTTTTTAGTATATTGTTATTATTTTTTGTTTCTAACTCGTTGATTTTTTTTAATAACAATGACAACAAATTAAACTCGTAAGGTCATTGAATCTCAAACAAGAGGTCAAGAGATTAAACATCGTTAGGTGTGTACATTTGGGAGTGGCTACGGAATTTCACCTGCGTCGACTCTAGGCTATCTTAAAAGAGAGTCTCCGTGTGATTAGCCGGCTCGTAATATCGAGTTAAAACACAGATAAAAAAAATTCGTCGCTTTGTACAAGAATTCTTTTAGTAAAAATATATAGTATTTAGTTCTCGCCAAACATTTTTTTAATATTTATAAAACAATTATTATTATTCTATATATAATCAAAAGAGAATCAAAACGACGACGTATTTGTCGTCCCCGCTACAATATTGATTTATTTAGATAAAAAATACCCGCGACATGAGGCCCAACATATAAGCCTATATAAAAAAACAAACTATTAAACATGAGACCGAAAAAATAAACCCGCCCAAAATACAATAAAAAATGACATGCAGTAATGCGCGATTCTCATTTAAAGCACACGTAATCCTCTAAAATTATATTACAAAAAAAACCGTATAGCCAAAAAAAAGAAACCTTTAAACATGAGGCCAACACATGAGCTCATATAAGAAAAAACAAACTATTAAACATGGGGCCGAAAAAATAAACCCGCACAAAATAAAAAAATAAAAAATAATAATGCCCTGCAACAACGCGCGAAAAATTAATGACCCGTAGCAACTCACAGGTAATCCTGCTCGTTATTATTATTATTACTATTATTATTATTATTATTATTATAATTATAGTATATAAGTATTTCTTTTGGAATGTACTCAGTATTAAATATCCACTCATTTGTATGGAGTATTTGGTTTTCAAAGAACCCACATGAACAATCTAGTCGATACAATTTCACTTTGCTTATTATCATCACTCGGCCCACCCAAAGTCTAAACTAAACTCTTAACCCTAACCCTATTTCTTTTCTCACTTATGCAGCCACCACTTAGATCTCATTTTTCTCTTCAAACAAAAAACACACACCCCTTCCTTTTCTATAAATTTCAGACGACAAACACAAATAAAAAACTAACCCACTTTGTTTTGTTTCTTGATAACATATCGTATAAAAAACACGACAACAACCCACTCGATAAAACTAGACTATGAGACGTCCGTCCAGGTAACAACTCGTGTGCAACAACTCACTCACTGGATTCAGCTTGAGTTTTGGTTATTTTTGTTTATTTAAAGTTTTCTCAAGTGTTTTTGTGTGCTTATTCTTCTTTTTAATAGTAGATCTTGTAATATTTGTTCATTAGGCGACTCGAAACAGTCCCCTAGGGAAGCACATATACAAGTAAACGGTTGTAGAACAAGATGGAAGATGAGAAGTATAAGGCAAATAAAACAATTATAGTTGTTTCTGTAGATTTTGTATATATGTTGTTTTTGCCTAGATCTATAATGTTGTAAACAATTTATGTGTTTTGTTGAATATTAATTTTTATTATTTATTAAATATTTTCATATTGGATTGGTTTTTGCATTTTTGTTGTTTGGTTGTTTTGGGTCATTTGCTGGGATGATTTGTGTTTTTAATATATTTGCAAAAAGTATAAAAATATCAGTAAACTGTATATAAAACCATATCATATTAAATATATAAAATTTATTGAATTTTATAAAATTCTTATCTCGTTTCACACGGAATTTTTCACAGAAATGAGTGGGAAAATATATGGGAAACAATAAATTAGTGTGAAAAGATTTGTGGGAAACAATAAATTGGTGTGAAATGTTATGAGAAATTTTTTTCAAAAACTGTGGTAAATGTGTTGAAAATTATCAGTAGGAAATTGGTGGTAAATAAACCTACAGATTACACACAACAACATCCCTGGGAAATAGTCAACGTTCGGTGGGAAAATCAGTGGGAAAATATTTACCCACGAGGGTTTTTGCATCGTAATAATTCCGTGGGAAATCCATGGAAAAAGGCCTTTACCCATGGGATTTTCCACGGATTTTACCGTTAGAAAAACCAATTTGTGTAGTAGTGTAAAATGTAACTTGTCCTGGAACAAAATTACAAGGGCTAATTATGTCTTTTTCTAATTCTGTTTTCAGTTATATTTGAGTTTTGGAGCTCTTTGGATGAAGCTGGATTGTTAAGGGGCTAAAGCTGGATTCTGGGAAAGATGAAGCCTATAAAAGCTAGAGTTCATCCTTCGATACATCACTTTTCCAATTCTCACTTTATTATCAAAACCCTAAATCTCTCTAGACTGTTGTTGTGATCATCTTGATCTCTGATCTTTTGATTCTTGTGCTGTAAGACTATTATCAAGTTAGATAATAGAGTTGTACTAGAATAGTTGTGACAACTTATAGTTTGATTGAGATCAAATTTCAGTTTGTTGTTTGATCTTCTTGAAATGAGATTCAAGGGGCTGTTATCAGTTTTAATAAGAATTTTTACATGGTATCAAAGCCATGTTGGCTTTGAGATCGTTTCTTTTTTTAAATAAAAAAATTAGGGTTTCATAAAATTTAAGGGTTTTCAAAATTAATCAATTGTTTTTCAATTAAAAGAGTTTATATTTTAGATCTGTGGTTTAATCTTTCGGATCTTTTAAAAATTTGTAAAAACCCTAATTTTTGAGAAGTTAGGGTTTTGTGGATCTTGGTGATTGGGTGTGGGTTGTTGCTGATTAATCTGCTAGCCCTCTTGACTAAGTGAATCAAGAGGATAGTTGGTTTGGTATTGATTTTCGCTGCATATCATTTAAAGCTCTGTAACACATCTTTTTCTTTCTCTTTAGTGTTAATTGAGTCTGTCTTCCCTTGATCTGCCACATTGAGTGGTGTGAAAACTAAGGAACTATTATTCTTTCTTTTTCTTGTTTGTTGTTCCTTTTGTTTCTGTTTTATTATTGCAATGTCTTTACATGGTTATTCTGATGGGGAGTATGAATATGATGATGAGAATGATGTCACCCTTATTAGCAAATTGGATTTAAGTCACCCTTTGCACCTTCATCCTAATGATTCTTCTACTTTAACAATTGTTTCTATAAAACTAAAAGGAACTAAAAATTATAATGTTTGGTCATGTGCTATGCTTTTGCCTCTTGAGAGTAGAAAAAAACTGGGTTTATTGATAAAACTTGTAGAAGATCTAATACTCTTGAGGTGCTAGGGCGACAATGGGACAGGGTGGATGATGGGGTTTTGGGTTGGATCTTGAATTCTATTTCAGAAGAACTATTTTTGGGTCAAATTTTTTCAAAGAGAGCTTTTGAAGTATGGGATAAATTAAAAGAAACCTTTGATAGAGTAGATGGTTCTGTGACATTTAACCTGCATCATAAAATCAATTCTTTGACTCAAAAGGGTTATCCTGTTGCTGAGTACTTTGTGGAAACAATTTGATGCTCTTGTTCAACTTCCTATATGTACTTGTCATGCTGCAGATGATTTTAAGAAGCATAATCAGCTTATGAAACTAATGCAATTTTTAATGGGCCTAGATGACACTTATATGCAATTGAGAAGTAATATCTTGTCTAGAGACCCTTTACCTGATGCTAAAGGTGCTTATGTTCTTATATCTAGTGAAGAGTCTCACAGGTCTGTTGTCACTGTCAGGAGCTAGTTCCCAAAGGGCTATTGTTCTTATCTGAATCGGGATATACCAACTGATATTCCATCAAAGACAATCCGTAAAAACTGAAGATCTGAATTTTCATTCCATCGATATTTGCTGAGCAGGGGACATCAAACCGGTAAGGAATGCCATTGAACATCGCTAAAATCACTAACCTTGATTCCTCTTGCCATGTGGGCCCCGTATGAGATGACTGAGCATGGGAGGTTGGAGAATGCATCTCAAAGATAGATGGAATAGTATATGGGGGTTTGTGGGACCATGAGGTGCGAGGGCCCAATCTTAGCTAGGGATAACGTTCGCCTGGCCAAGTTGCTGTGGGGAAAAACACTTTGAAGCGTTTACCGAGTGTGAAAGGTGAAACTGTATAAATAAAAACAGAACAAAGGAATATAAAAATGTTAAAAAGTGAACCCATCATACAAAAATAGTGTTAGTTTGATAGTGAAGATAATACTGAAAAGAGAAACCGTCATACCTTCTAACTCTCTTGCTGCAACTCTTATTTTCTTTTGGAGACTAACTCTCTTGCTGCAACCACTTAATTCTATCTGTAGATGGTGGAGGATGTCTTCAAAGACCGTAGAGGCGGCCTTCTTTTTCCTCTTCTTCCAATGGATTGTTTGATTCCCCAAATGACTAAACGCCTTTGGATAAGGAGTATTTATATAAGTTTTATAAGAGATGAGTAATTGGAGGCGTACTTTGGGTTGTGAGTTGAGGTGCAACAACATTCCGTCCCTGGGCCATTAAAATCAATTCTTTGACTCAAAAGGGTTCTCCTGTTGCTGAGTACTTTGTGGAAATAATTTGACGCTCTTGTTCAACTTCCTATATGTACTTGTCATGCTGAACAAGATTATCATTTATTTTATTTCATATATTGTTACATCTTTCGTAAATTAAGTTTATATGACATGAAAGTATATCTTAAAACACGAGTTATTACATCATTACCTCCTTAAAAGAATTTTGTCCTCATAATTTAAGAAATTCATTATCGTTAAGTCATAAACTATTAGATTTTCAAATCCAAAAATAGTGTTTGAAACGTTATCAAAATATTTGTCAATGAGGTTTTCGATAGAGCCATCTCGTTTCTAAATGATAGAAAAATTCAGTATATTACATCAATTATTCCAACACACTATTTGATCAATTAAGGAGTAACTTTTCTAGAAAGACAAAAGGTTATACTAAAAGATGAACCCATGAAAGAAGCCAATAAGCTATTATGTGACTGACAAATCCTTTTTGTGGGAAGAAGAAAAAAAAGGCAGAAAAATAAAGAAAAAAATACGAGAAGACAAAATGGGCAAGTAGAAGTGGTGTCAGAGCATAATCCAGATTTCCCTCGGAGGTTTTGTGGATCCCCTATTATCGTCAACGATTCCCGCTTTTAAACCCCATGTGCATTAACCAAACAATGTTTCCCGACTTTGGTGTGTATCTCTCGGACTAAAAACCTCAAAACAAACACCCTAATTTCATTTTTCTTTTTTGAGTAAACTACACCTTTCATCCTCAAAGTCCAGACAATTGCGGATTTAAACCTTAAGTTTGATATTGAGATTAACCAAACATTTAATGTTGAGATCTGCACATACATACTCTTTGATGACTGAAGGTGCTAACTGCTAAGTCAAATACTATGTATATTAAAGTTTTTTTTCAGCGGTATGTGAGTGCGCTCATGAAAAAAGTACGAGTTCAAATCTCTGGTATGTGAGTGTGCTCATGAAAAAAGTACGAGTTCAAGTCTCTTAAAAATACAGTATGTGTTGGAATTAGTAGACATAAAGACCATATTAACTATTAATAAATACGGGTACGCAGCGGGATATAAACACGTATGATCTTCATATAGTCATATAAATTAACATAACAAGAAAGTAAAAGAAAACGTGTACCTTTTAGCAATTCTTCAATCAAGAAACAATAAAGATCAAAGTATGATCTCTCTACGGATTTGTACACAATACGTTCTTAGCAATAGAGTATGCTAGTACTAATAGTGTTAAACAATCGCCTTTGGAAAACCTTGAATCAAATCAACACAAGAAACTATGTTTCTTGTTTCCTTGCCGTTGAATAAAGTAAAACCGAACACCCCTATAAATGGTTTCGGTCGATCAAGCACAAAGAGAAAGAAAGAGAGATTTAGGGATATATTCAACTAATGAATCCTTAATCTCTATTTATAACCTTCTCAATACTTGGTCAACAAGCAAAAGCCCACCTCCTTTGGGTTGGGTTTATTCGGCCGGTTAGAGCAAAAGGGAAGGGGCATAGCCCACTTTCCTTTTTCCCGATTTTCCTTTAAAGTCCTTATTGTTTAACATTTAATTAATTATATCTAAATATATTTAATTAACTATTACCAACGAATTACGTGTGCATCTCCATAGGCTCAAAACGAGACCGGACATATATTATTTATATGTACATTCCTTCAGCTCCCACTTGGACATGTAGAATAATATAATATAATAACATTGGTTAGCGTCTAGCAACACGCCAATGCTCCCGGAAACCTTTGAGTGTAGTTTCCCAAAATACATTTAAATGATTAATCATTTACAATCCCTTTGTTTCACAAATGCCATGTTAAAATAGATATGGATCGTAGTCATTCTATTTTAATGATTCTGTTTCTCGTATTACATAATTAAATCAAGATTACCAATCTAATCGGGACAAATCCAGATTACCATTGGGTCTGGCCAGACACACATCTGATTAATTACACGAGGGGCCCAGTAGCATTATTATTTCAATCCAGTTGAATGAACAAATTCTATCTTGACTACAAGTATCTTATCATATATTTCAGAATACTCATGAATATAGTCTTTATGGCTACCTTGTTACGGGTAGTGTTAGAAGTATATCAAAAAGTACCATCCACATACATAAAACTAACTTGTATCTCAAGTCTAAGGATTTAGTAACGTAAATCATTTACAAGTTTCACTTGATGACGACGATCCATAAAGTGAGTGACTTGTGTTGGAGAAGTCCGACATGCAAATCTATTGAATATCGTGTGAGATGGAGAACCGTTCTTTAAATATTCTACGAATATAACCAAACACTCAAATATGTCTTAATTCAATTATATTCCCATATAATTGATTGACATAGACTATTTAGAATAACATTTATTCACGGATTAAACATGCAAAAATAGGACCAATGATTATAATGAAAACGAATCATATCAAATACTTCAATTCATAAAATAACATTGTTTAACAATATCCTTTATCCAAATACTAAATAGATCAAATGCATGATAATTCTAGTTGACGAATCATGCCTCAAGATACGACTATCGTACTTGTTGACAAGGCATAGATTTCATTAACTAGTTTTGATCTTTCGGAATTTTGAGAATACTTATTTCAAGAATTCAATAAGTGAAGTTCTTGAATATCTATGATGAATGTTTGTTCGTATATATCCAATATCTTGACACACTATATCTTATAAGGTGTGTGACATCAACTATTGACAACAATCATCTTTCACAGCTTCCAAAAGTGTAAAGCATTCTTATTCTTTAATGTATAATGCAACTATGCTCTCAGTTGAGCACAACTAGTTCACATGGTCATCATCAAAAATGAAATCATACCATGACTAGTATTGAGTGTCATCTCAATTTGATTTAGCATCCGTGTACACAAAACAACCCCATGCTTTTAAAATCCGTAAACAATGAATATTCTCTTAATAATGTTTGGCACCTCATGAACTACAAGTTCATAATAAATTGTTGCAATATATATCCTTAGATTTTCATTACTATGGACAAATCCATAATCTAAGAAGATTTCCAAATCCAAACATATTCTATTAAAATATTCAATTCAATGATTATCTAATAACTTTCGATTAAATACCAATGTTGTCAAATCATCTTGCATTTATGCATGATACAACTATTTCTCTACACAATATAATATACATAATGAATCCTTTAGTCTAACTTAAGATTTTATTCATGTTCTATCTAATCAAAAGATATGTATCCACTTATACTTTCTAAATGGTATGTCAAATTGTGTTAGATTTATATACCGCATATGTTCATAATAATAAACATATATTTCAAGGTTGTATGTTTTATTTCCTAAATCTTTCATGTGAAGGAAACCTGAACATAATACTCCCACTAGCTTTTAGGAATACTCAGGAGTTATCTTAATTATAATTAAATTTAAATCAAGTAAATGATTTATTTAATAATAAACTTAAGATTTTTCTCCTCGATGCTCGCAATGATCCATACTTAGATTCTTGCCGCTTGTACCCTTTATAAAGATTATATGAATTCATAAACTCCTTTGATTACTCACCATCCTCGCAATAGTAATCATTCAAGGAAGTGTTTTTAAATTTCACTGTCATATTTTATCAATATGAACACTAGTGTGACAATCAACCATCTTTATATTAATTAATGCGCATAGAAAGAATATTTAATCACAATCAATTGCTTGAGTATGATTAAAAATCTATCATAATGCTTGCAATAAATATGTGTACAACATTGTCCTTATGAGTTTGAAACCAAGAACCAAACCACTTGGGGTTTTCTTCTCTTTGATGAAACTTATTTTAACTTCACAGTCTAACCGTTTAGTTAAAGATCAATCAAGTTCCAAAAATGATTATCTTTATGGACAACATCTTAACATTCATAGTTTGAGTCATTAATCAAATTTAAAATTCAACAATGCATCTTAATGGTTTCACCATGATATCAAATTCAAAATTCAATTCATTTTAATGATTAACAGGTTCACCATGATCCTGTGACTCATATTCCTCAATAATGATATATAACATTTATCCATCAAGTATTTGATATATCCTTGCGGATCTATGAACGAGTATCATATCATTATAAGGTTAAACATTTACATGTAAAGCCTCGGTATGATATTCACTAGTGTGTTTAGAAGGTTATGTATATTGTATTTTTATCTCTTTTAGATCTAAAATGCTCCCACTTGCCTTTTGTAATTAAAGACTCTTCTATAATTACTTAGCATGTAGAGTAGCAATTACAAGATACATTGACAGTTTCTGAGTTTAGTTTGTTAATGTAATTCTTCATAAGACTTTTAACAAAATTAAGAACTTCAATTTTAAAACTTAAAGGGAGTCATCATATTTCATAATTATGATGGAGTCTTATTTAACCTTCTAGGTTGGAGTCTTATTTGAGTATATACTAGACATACTCAATTTCAAACCTTGACAGATTTTGGAGGTAAAATATTTAAGTTATCAAAATCAAATAATTACAAAGAATTTGATTCAACACTCTAGACATACCTTGAATATGTGGTATTCTATGAGTAATTTAATTGTGAGACTTTACCACAATCTTTTAAATAGCTTAATATTCTTTAGGTTACATACTAATCAATTATGTCAAACCAAATTAAAAATTTAGTATTTAAAAATCTATTTGCATGCAATAATGTATACAACTTTAACTAGTTCAATAACTCGATGTACATATCTTTTCAAAGGATAACATTATAACTATACATTATTTTGCCTTTGAACAATTCAAGGACTTTTGTTCGTGTCATAATCAGAAGACATAATTTACTTTATGTTATGTGTCTTTCAACAATTGAAGGACTCCATGTTTATTACTTTACAATAAACATAAACATATTTAACTAAAGTAATTTTTGAACGCTTACTTTATGTTATAAGTCTTTTAACAATTAACGGACTTAATGTTTATTAATTTACAATAAACATAAACATATTTAACTAAAGTAATTCTGAAAGCCAACTCTTAGCTTCAGTAGTAATTTCAAGTTAAATAAGATTACTTCATTATTTGGGACATTCCAAGAGCACATAAACCTTTTACTTGAAGTAGTCTTTAAATCAAGATTACTTCATTATTATGGACATTCCAAAAACACATAAACATTTTACCTGAAGTAGTCTTTAATTCATATCTGAACATATTTTCTCTCATCTTACAGTCAAGAGAAACATTTAATCATATTGTTATTGTCATGTGTTGTACCTTGAACATAATAAAGATTTCTCCCACTTGTGCATGGCACAACATCATACATGTAGTCAAACAATACGAAATTCGTTTGTTTATATGGACAATATGATAGTGTCACAGATATTAGCGTTACAAGTAGATATAGAACCACTTTGTTTAATAAGAAATAGTGCACGACTATCCTTCAAACCATTAGTGTGTATAGTTGGAAAACTATATACTATCTCAAGACAAGTGAGAAATAATCTGGGTTACTAACAAGATAATAAACCTTGTAGCTCCCACTAAATTAGACAACATTACATTAATGTCTTGTTCAGAAACAAATCACGATGCTCCCACTGGATTTGACAACATTGTAAGTGTTACATAACCAGTGAAAACAAATAGTGATCTATTTATTTTCCAACTCTTTGAAATCTTAATTAGTAGCAATGTACTTGGATTCCAGAAGTTCTACTATGAGGGACTATCCATCAATGCTATTTATTAACTTGAAAATTAGGCATGCAATTTCCTCATTAATTTGGATTAAAACAAACAACTAGATACATTATATTAGTTTGCCTTTATCACTTTTACAGTAATATTGGTATTTCCTAATTAAGAACTCATAAAATATCTTACATTAAGATGTTATCATTTGATAGCTTTAAGAACATATTCTCTAGTTATCCGAATGTCTTATATGTTTTAAAGTACTCACCACCGAATAAGGGTGATGAAATCTGTATGAAAATATAAGTCATGCAATCTACTTAACATTTAAGTATTCTATGAGTTTGATTACATTAGGACAATTCCTACGTTCTTATTATAACTTTCCGAAGCAAGAAAGATGATAGGAATGAGTCTCCCTATTCCTTACAAGGAAAGGAGTCTCGGTTTGACTTCTTCAAGAAAGAAACAAACCACTGTTTACGGTTTTATCATTGCATTAATACTATTAACAGAATCGCAAAATTCAATTTTTAGTATTTTCGATAATTATTCCTTATAGAAAATTAACTACCCATGTTTAAACTTTTTAAAACAATTAATTTTCTAAAGGCTAGGATCCTACTTGACATATCACCATCACATCAGTTGATCTGCTAGCAATGGGGTATTCAAAAAGTTAATTGACGATCAATAATTGCCACCGGTGCAATTCCTAGAACCTTATGGGACTTACTTTATTACAATAATATACTAGCAAGCATGTTTCATCCCATCCATGCCTCGATTTTAAGGTCTCACCACTAAACCGATTAAGTCATCCAATCAAGAACTGTGATTATGTAACACTAACGTCTCACGAAAAAATGTATAATCACCTTGGGATTTCAATCTACATATGTCTCACGCATAGTAAAAAGCATCTGCAAGTGTTCTTACAAATTAGATGGCAATAACTTATTTAAAAAAGGGTATTATATTTGTTGTGACAAATATGTACGAAGAAGCATGCATACATCTTCGTATCATAGATTTTAATAAAAAACTTTACTCAATTAAGTTATTTATTACGGTATCACTTATTTTCTATACATCTAATGTATAAATAGTGTTACCTTTAAAAATTGTCGATTCAACGTATTTTCAAAATATAAAGAATTTATGTTTTATCGCCGGAAAAGATTAAAGAATGGTTAAAAACCATTCAAACCCTAGACCATTCACGACTTCCTAAATAGTATGCAAGGTAAGGAAACTACAACGTAGTCAGGTATTATAGGGTAATGGTATTTGTGGAAAACTAGAAGGGGGGTTGAATAGTTTACCGCTTTTTAAATTTAAGTTTTATGTATGTTTGTAAAATTTAGATTCGACCTTTTTGTGAATTCAATGCTTGCACAATATGAACAATGTAAATATATGAAATGATAAAGTAAGACAAGAGATAAGAGTAAGAACAACTAAACCACAACGCGAGGATTTATAGTGGTTCGGTAACGAAGCACCTCTTTGCCCTACTCCACTCCCCAAGCACCAAACTCGAGAGTTTTCTTCACTATGTCAACAAACTCCCTTATGGCGGAGAAAACCGTACACAACGTTGCTTATATCAATTTACGACACTAAGCTAAATGTCGAGTTCTAATCTTAGCTAGAACCAATCTATCACAACACAACTTCACGACTTGTTCACGACTTCACAACTTCACGACTTCTTCACAACTTCACAACTTCTTCACAACTTCACGACTTCACTTCATCACACTACTTATATCACAACTACCTAACACTACTTGGTAAGATCACAACGATCTAACTATACTTACAAAGATCACCAAGATCTAGCTACTACACACAACTACAAGATATACAATTGATTTACAAATATGTGATATGAATGCAACAAGATTGCTATGCACACTAAGGTGTAATACTTCTTCACTTGATGATGGAAGTATTCTTCTCTTGCACTTGAGGAATATAGCTTGGATCACTTGGAAACAAAGCTTTATGATTAAATGATCAAAGGATTTTAGAGAGGATAAGTGGGCTGTTTTGAGCAGAAAGAATGAGTGCAAAAGGTGAGAAAAATGTTGGGGAATAGTCCAGTATTTATAGGACAAAAAGGAGAAGCGGAGTCTATGGCCGGCCCCCTTAAATAGGGTGTCGGCCCCCTTAAATAGGGTGCCGGCCCCCTTATAATTAAGGGGGCCGCCCATGGTATTTAAAGGGGGCGCCCTTATATTCGGTGGCTCCTTTTTTGTCTATTTATGGGGAGGTTTTACTAGGACCATTTTTAGCGTTTTAGGTCCGAAAATTTAAAATTCTAAAATGTTTATTTTGAATAAAACATTTCTTTTAAATGTAAAAAATGTTTTGTGATGTTTATAAAAAGTTTACAACATTTTATAAAAGTTTCATTTGATCATAAAATGCATCAAGCAGTTGTTATTCATTGAGTGATATAAGATTTGTAATGAATATTTACTACTAAAATACTGGTTTACGTTTAATTTTACGTTGAAGTTTTTATTATTTTGTATTATCAAAACGTAAAGATGTGAAAAATTTATCTTTTAATGTTTTTAGGATATATTTTATCAACAATTCCCCCTTTTTGTTGATTGCAAAATTCTAAACTCATTAAATGTAAATTATTTTTAAACAAGTTTTAGTGAGTTTTATGTCATATTTCTCATTTTTGTTAAAATCAAAAAGGCATCGTCGTGGATTTGCTAGTAAAAATCGACTAATAATGCTCCCCCTTGATGTGTTGCTCCCCCTCGTTTCGAGGGTAACTAGGATTGAAGCTATGGTTTCTTGAATCAAAATGGGTTAGAAAATACAAATATTTTAACATGTAGCATGGAAAAAAAATATGAATACATACCAACAATGATCAATTCATTTAAAATTAAAGTAGTGTGTGAACAACATCATGCATAAATAAGAAAATACATGTAACATACATGAAATTATAGTACAAAGTCCTATAACTAGTAAAGCTCCATAGGACTTGCATGTAAAATGGTAGAGGATCAATTATTTGAGAGACTAAACATAGAGCATGTTTAGTTTAGGGATGATGGTAGAGGTGGTGTGATGATGATTGGTGGTTGTGAGAGCATGTGTTCAATATATGGTAACATTAGTTAAGTTCATCACGTAACCCAAATAATGAGTTCGGTTGTGGATTCAACAAAGGCATGAGTTGCCATGTGCTTCAAGGAAATTCCAAGGGATAGGATGTGCAATGATAGGTGGTGAAGGTGATGGAGTATCAAATTGGACATCAAGTGGGGTATTTGGGGAAAGAGTGAGAGTGATGTCCATTGATGCATTATCTTGAGTTAGAGGTGGTGGAGAAACTCTTGGAGGAGGAGATGTTGATGGGTTCAAGTAACCATTTGGTGAGGGTGATTTTGATGATGTTGATGATTTAGGTATGTAATCAATTGAAGATGAAGAAGTGTCTTTGGTTGATGGTGTTTTGGAGGGTGCATTAGGAGCACTAGGTGATGAATTTAGAAGTTTGGGTGATGGAGTTTTTGTGTCATCTTGGGTTAAATCCACAAATAATTATTTTGGTAGAATGATGTTGATTTTTGGTCTCAAGGAGACCTTGGAAATGGAAGCTCTAGTGAAGGCCATGAATGTGTATGGTTGTTGATGATGAGTGAAGGAGATGGTGAATTGGTGTTATCCATTTGGAGTGAATTTATGAGAAGAAATTTGTTTAAAAATGGAATGAATTTGGATAAGTTTAGGGAATTCCAAAAGTTGTTCAAGCATTCTGGGTAAAGATAACTGATACTAGGTAAAAGAAGGCAAAAAGCAGTGAAAAATACTGTTTTACCCGTGAAGGGCTAAAGGCGGTCCCCTTATAATTTAAGGGAGGCGGTATTATAATTATGTGGGCGGGTACGCCACTGTTAGTCCCATTTTTTACAGAAAAACTATTTTTCTCAGGATTTTTGTGAGGGTATTTTAGTTTTGGTGGTTTATTTGCAGCAAGCCCTATAGAGTTTTATAAGCATGTTTAATCTTATAACATATGATTAACACATTAAATCATGAAACCAAAATGGCATAACTAGTTGATTTAATAAAACAGCCAAAGTTTTAAGGCATCATAGCAAATAAGTACCTAAAAGATAACCAACATATAAGTCTTTCCGAATATATCGGATGATCACCACACAGGTTGTTAACACATAATCAAGTTAAAGATTGTCTTAAACTACATTTAGCCATCTAGTTCACTCCACTCCTATGTCTTCATTTCTTCTTCTTGCTAAACACTCCTTTTAGTGCCTTTCCAAATGATTTGAAACCTCCGCGCATCTCCTTATGCATTTTTTGCGTTTGGTTGAGCAAGGCGGTTTGTCGTTCAAAGAGAGTTTCATCGGTTTGTTCGGAAGCGGAAGGCATTTGGTAGTTTTGGTAGTTGAGAGGATCAAGAGAGTTAAGGTAGGTGGTAGGAGATGGAGTACTTGCACGAGAAGTTTGGACATCATCATCATCATCATCATCATCATCATCATCATCATCATCATCATCATCGTGTTGATGAGATGACGTGCCTTGATGATGAGAAGATGAAGAAGATACGGAATGACGTGCCTTGCCACGATCACTTCGAGGTCGTCGAGTTTGTTTTAGGGCAAGAGGACGCATGACTCGATCAACAATGTCATAAATGCCATTGTCAAGATGAGGATATGTTTCCATGACGTGTCGATAAAGACGAGTAAGAAACATGCCATACGGAAGATTAGCGGTTGGAGTATATCTAGCACATTGGATTCTTTTGACGAAAAAATAAGCAAGATTGTATTGTTCTTCAGCAACAACACAATATAACATGTGAGCAAGACAAGCGGGAAGATAATCCCGATGTCCTCCTAGTCCGAACACATTTTCTCTAATGAGCTCTTCCCATTGCTTCATGTCGGGGCTTAATTCTTTGGTGAGAATTTGATTTGGATTGAGAGAGACCATTTGACTTTTAATGGTACGATCTACCATGACACGTTCCAATTCAAGAAGTCGACGAATGTCGTCGGGAGTCGGAAGATCGGTGCAATATGGTCCCTCGGTTTCTCGAGAATACTCAAGAGATGCAAGATCCTATTCGTTTGTAAAAACGGCTTGACCATTGTATGGAATTTTGAGAATTTGACCGAATTGAGCGAGAGTAAGAGTTATGAATTCGTGTTGAATCATAAAGGAGATAACAAGGTAACCATATTCATCGGTTTGTACCATGACTTGGCTATAGAAGTCTAGAATAAATCTTGGAACAATCGGTTCGTTGATTTGAAAAAGACAATTGAAACGAATGTTAGTAAAAAGATGCTCGATGTTGTTGGATTTGTAGTAAGCTTGATCAACAACACGACCTTCGTGAATGTTGCGATTTTCAATGGATTTGTAGAATTTGGCAATTGTGGGGGAAATGCCGGGGATTTTGGATACTTTTGGGATGTAGGATTTGGTGAGGGATATATCGGTGGAAGTGGCTCTTGGCATTTTGTCACCTAAACAAGTTATCAACAACATAAAATGTAAAAAAAAAATACTAGAGTTAAGTTTTAAAAATGACAAATGTGGGACAGGGATTACTTCGACTTAAATAAAAACCTAAGAAGTGATCCATATGTACCTTAATTTATTTTTGACTTAATCTATGATGTGGAAGAATATATATTAGTTATATATTTCAACACCAAGATCATGAACCAAACACTCTCTTATTAATATAAAATTAGTTTAGGCTTGTCAAAAACTATAAGTCAAGTATAATCATATTGACAAGTATAAGTTTATTATTTTTAACTTGATAAAAGTTAAGTAGTGTTTGTTTTTATTCAAAAATTATGTTCTTAAAAGGTTATGCCAAACTCCCCTTTATTTTATACCAATCACAAAATATATCAACATATATATGAAATATATTTATATCTTGAGGACTTATACATGCCTATTAAGTGTTTATAACAAGTGAAAGTGTTTTGTGTATGATAGTTGTATAGTGGTGTTGGTATTTCGACTCTAAAATTGATCCTAAGAAACGAACCAAACACCCCTTTATTTTTATAATACATTTTATATTGATTCGAAAAGTATACATTTAGAAATGTATGTTTTGATGGGCAAATTAATGTTGTTTTAACATGTTTTTGGCATGAATCAACAATGTATAAACTTTGTTTTAAGATTAGAAAAATATGTATGTATATTTATGACAATTTCGGACCAAAAATTTGTAACTCAATCAGTGTTTTGATTCAATTCTATCAAGAATGTAGTGTTCCAATGACTACGGGTATCATTTGGTAATGAAATCCTAAACAAAATGAATAAATATGAAATGTTGAAAGAACATTTCAATTTTGATTGAGAAGCAAAATTGTGATAATAAATGAAAGGAATGATGAAAAAACATACAATAGATGTTGTTGATTGATTTGTTAGTGATTACCCCTTGCGAATTTTGGTTAATTTGGTGATTTGAGGTATGATTTTTGAAGGTTATGGTGAGAGGGTGTTAGGATTGATAAAAGTGACGATCTTATTGAGATAAGAGTCTTGTAATAAATAGAAAAATAATATTGTGTAATAGGGCAAGTGAAAGGCTTGTGATTAAAATAAAGTCACAAGACTTAGCTAAATAGAAAAAGTCTAAAAGACAAGGGGGCTAAATGGTAAAAGTCTAAAAGACAAGGGATTCATGCTCATATTGTAATTGGGTATAAATACCCCTCCACCACCTCATTTGTGAGGTGTGTCTTTGTGTGTCTTCTAGTGTCTCTATGTGTTTCTTAATCTCATTCTATCTTTTCTCTAATCCTCCTCCTCCCTCTTTCTCTCTCTACTTTCTCTCTCTAGACTATACACTATATTGCTTATTGATCCTGAATTCAGGACCTAACAAGTGGTATCAGAGCTGCAGGAGCGATTTAATGTTGTTTTGGAGAGCTTATTCAGATTGCTTATTCCGACAGCTTATTCCAACAGCTTATTTCGAGCTTATTTGGGTTTATTTGGTGCTTATTTGGACCTGATTATCTGTTGTGTTATTTTGTCTTTTTCGTGGACTCATACTGATTTTTAGCTTATTTTCGTGTGCTTATTTTGAGTCAAATCTGCTTATTTTTTGTCAAACTGTCAAATCAGCTATAGTTTTTATTATTGAGCTATTTGCTGATGTGTTTTATACAAATGAGATTGATTGCTTACGGTTTTTATCGTAAGATCTTGGCAAGATTAGTATAAAATCTGCTTATTTGTGCTTATTTTTAAAATTCAGCATATTTCTGAGTCAAATTTAGTAAAAAGTTTGTTACAACAACTTTGACTGGTCAAACTCAGTAGTGTAACTGATTTTACTGAATTTGACACTCAAAGTTGGAAGCTTGTCTTTTGGTCAAACTCAGTAGATTTTCAAATCTCAGATTTGTGTTTTTTTGAGCTTATTTCAAATCTTTAAAAGATTCTTAACACATTCATCAAGATCTAAATTCAGATAAGATTTCAACAAGAAATCAAACTCGGATCAAAAACCAACTCGAAACAAAATTGTACAATTCTCATATTAGTTGTTTATCATCATAGATCAAAACAATACTCGGAAACATGTTCTCTACAATAAATTCACGGATAACAAGATAGAGTCACAAGCATTCAAACTCGGATCCAGTCTTCGTTCTAATCCAAGACTCGGAAACAGACATAAGAAAATCATCACTGATCTGAATCAAGTTCGTCAATAGAAATCTTTCATCTCAGATCTAAACTCGGATCATATCCAAACTCGAAACAATTTAAACATCAAGAATCAAAGAGTTTAAACAACAGATTCATAACATCAACATAGATCTCTGATTTATTGTCGTGATTGCTCAATAAAATTCAAAAAATTTTGAAGTACAATCTCACGAACAAGTCATCATCACAGATCCAAGACTCTTATTTTCACAACTCAACAACTTCAACTCGATATAAATCCCATCAGCCGCATCACAAACCAAAAATTCAACATGAAACTGAAAAGAAAACAAAAATGAAAAAGAACATGATCTAAATATCGAAAGTCACACATTTTCGGAAAAGATTTCATTTTTGACACGATCAAAAAACAAGTCAGATCTCAGATTATCTCGAGTGTGTTACAACAGTTCATAGACCTCACAAGATCTAAAACACAAAAGAGAAATAGACACAATCGATTGCTAACAAATATTGATCATAGATTCGCGATTTTTAAACAGAATCATTTTTTTTTAGGTCTCATTTTTAAAAAAAACAAGAACAAAACAACAATTTCAGTTTTGGTCTTTATGTGCATCTTACGAGTTTCAAAAATCTAAAGAGATCTTTACACAATCAAACCATCTCATCATAGATTCGACTTTTGGAGCTTTCACTTCTTTATTAACTTTTTGAAAAACTTAAAAGATAAGACAAGAACAAACGTGTTCACATCTTTCTTCTTGTTTTGATTCACCAAAACCGCAAAACAGAGGACCCAAACACTACCTGTAGGGACCTTGTTGTAAGATCTTTAAAGTCTTCACGGTGACATGCAATTTTGATGGGTGTTTGTTTGTTGACTTGACTCACGAGGATGACAACAAAGACAAAAAGAAAACATCTTTGTTATCTGAGTTTCTGTTTGATAAGCAAGAAAAAGAGGCTGCGTTTTGAATGTATTAAGAGATATAGTGTTAAGTTTTTAATGTAGTGAGATGCACAATAGTGAGAGAGTGAATGTATGATTTGTGACTGCGAACGTTTTGAGCAAATTAGTTTAGGGTTGATAGAGTACTAGGGTTTGTGTCGTGGGTTTGAGAGTACTTGGGCCGGTCTAATTTTTTCTTGTGTGGACTTAATATTTTGAGTGATATGTACCAAGTGTTTTAAGACGAGCATTTTAGGGTTATAACAAATTGGTATTGGGCCTAAGTTTTTTACCATACCGAAAATGTTAAAGTTGTAGATTGGGTTGAATTTTAAATTGGGCTTTTATAATATTTGGACTGCATTTGTTCATACGAAAGATTTGGGTGGTATTTGTATTCTAGCCAAAATTTTGGAAAAAAAAAGTGTTGTCATATTGAGGTAAATTTTTGAGATATCATTTGTGCTTATTTTTGTGACAAATTGAAAAATGGATTCGAAAGATATGTTATGTTCGTTCTCAGGTATGGGGGAGAAAATTATTGAGCTCGAAAAAGCTTTAGCAAAACAAACAAAAGAAAATTCTGATTTATCAATGAAAATTGATAATCTTGAATATGCTTTTGCTTTTGAATTAAAAAAGAAAACAACGGATAGAATGACAGCTTTCGAAGAAGAAAAACGTATTTTTGTGTCAAAGATAACTCATCTCGAACAAATAATAGCTCAACAGAGAAATGATTTTGAGAATGCGAAGATTGAAAGCGAAACATGTGTTTTTCAAATAAAGATTGTTGAGCTGAAAAAGACTTTAGCAAAACAAACAAAAGAAAATTCTGATTTGTTGATGAAAATTGATAATCTTGAGAATGCTTTCGCTGATGAAGTAAAAAGGGTAAATAACTGGAAATTAAATGACTTCGATAAGAAATTTGTGATTTTGGATCAAAAGTTTATCGTCTCGAACAGATTCATTACTAAAATAGTTAAAAGATTTTGATGATGTCAAGCTTGAATTGTCGAACAGAACAGCTAAATTTGAGGCGTATTTTGAAAAACTTGAAAAAACGAAAGTTGTTCTTAAACGACAATTGGCTCGTAAGGTTGATGATTATAAAGCTAAAAAGGATCAATTTTTGAAAGAAATTAATCATTTGAGAACTCATTGAAAAAATCTGATACAGGACAAGTCTGTGCAATACTAAGTTGAAAACATTCAATTTGGAAATAACCACAGCTGATTAAATTGGTGAATAAAATCGCAATTTTCAAAATCATGGTGTACTCCAAGTTGACTGTGCATAATGAGTTTGTCAAAAACCTAGTCACCATACTCAGTATTTGCCTAATAATAAAAAAGATCAGCTTTAAAAAGAATTGCATATTTGGAATACAAAATTGGCATCTTCAAGATATTCCTTCTTGTCAAAAAGGGGAATATCATGAGTGAGGACTTCATAATGCTTTAAAAGTGAAGTTTGATTCTCTTATTTGGCAAAAATGGAACATCAATGTCATAAATCTTTAAAACCTAAGAAAGTGTTTCCGGAAAGGTTACAGGGTGGAATCTTCAAACCGCTTTGACAACGGGTTTCTCAGTTTACACCTTGTTCTTTACACAACGATAGGAAGTTTTCTAAGAAATCTCAAAGTTTTGGAACATTTTCTCCTCTAAGGGTTTTACGTCAAGAGCTTCATAATGAAAATAACAATCTTTTGATACATCACACCTCGTGTTTTAACCGGTAAAAGTGTGGAGCACAATTAAGGAATCTCAAACTTTTGAAGCATCTTCTTCTCAAAAGAGTTTAAGAGAAGTGCTTTCAAAGGAAAAGAATATGTTTTTTGATTCTCCACACTCTTGTTTTACACCGGTAAAACAAGTGTGGAGGCCAAAGCAAAGTTGCATTCGTAATCTTCAAATATTCCAAATCAGAAAATGCTTTCGATGCAAAAACTAAGAATGATTTGCTTCAACCATCAACAAGAAAGGGAATGAGTTTCAAACGAAACAAATTTTCAGGATGTTTCATCAAATGACATTAACAAATGGAAATCTTCTTCGTCAACAAGATTTAAAACTCCATTTGAAACACCGAGTTTCAAAAATCAATGGAATATCAAGAGGAATTTTAAATCTCATTTGATTCCACGAGAGCTGTTTTCAAATGAAACACTAGTTTCAAGCCCTCGTTGGAACTCAACATCTTTACATCGACTTGACACAACTTTCAATTGGTTTTCAAAATTTGTTAAACCCATTAGCACCGTGCTTGAATAGGTTCTAAAAGTTGTTGTCTAAATTCGATGTCAATGGTTTGTAATCATATATCAGATTGCAAATCGTGCTTTAAATAAAAGGAAAATGTACGTTTTAGTGCATAATTCCTTAACAACGAAAAGAGAAATCTTTTCGGTCTTGGAGCTATTCAAATAAAAAACCCCATTCAAGTTTAGTTAGCTCAAGTTTAATGGTTTGTAATATATATCAATTTGACAACTCGTGCTTTAAATAAAGCGATAATGTACGTTTCCAGTGCTCATGTATCTTAACAACCGAAAAGAGAAATCTTTTCAGGTCTTGAGCTTTTCAAATTAACATTCAAAAGTTTTGTAGTCAAATTCAATGGTTTGTAAGCAAATGTTAGATTGAACCCGGTCTTCAAATAAAAGGAAGTGTACGTTTTTTCAGTGCGCTTTACCCTTAAATGAAGAGAAATCTATGTTTTGAGCGAAATAAATTTTCAAATTTTTCATAAATCTTTCAAAAGTTTGCTCACCAAAATGGTTTGTTATTAAATTTCAGATAACAACCCGGTTTTCAAATAAAAGAAAAGTGTACGTTTCAGTGCGCTTTATCTTTAAAAAGAAGAGAATCTTCTTTGTCCCGAGCAATTTTTTATCAACATTTTTTTTAAAAATAAGTGTGCTCGGGACTACAGTCTTCTAGTAAATGTTCGTTAGGACTCATTCTTCAAATAAAGGAAAGTGTATATTTTTGTACATTTATCCTCACAACGGAAAGTTTACAACTTCTTGGATTGAAGCTTTTAATTTAAGTTATTAAAATTCTTGTGCTCAAGCCAAACGGTCTACAAATGATAATGTTTTGAACAAATGAATACAAATCGATTTAAAAGAACTTGGTGGGTCAAGTATGTTTATATCGATAAGGTGAAAATGGTGAAGATTGTGTACGGTTACAACGTTTCTAAAAATTAACAGGATGAGGAGTGAGCTCCATTCTATCTGGACCATACGTTTTAGATATTTATATACTTTGACCGCAACTATTTTTAAATTTGTTTAGAACATTCAAAAAGTTACAAATCATTTCATGGCTATATCCGTTTCTCCCAGGTGTTTTCAAATTTCATATAGTATTTTAATCCTTTGATATCAAAAATAGATTTGTGTATGCTATTTTTGAGGGGAGAAAAATGATTAAAATATTGATCAAGAAAGATTAATGCTTAAGTGTGGGGAATATCAAAGTAGATCTAAAGATCAAAGTGCTATCAACTCTTTCCTCCTTGTGCAAAATAATTTTTGAATATCATGACATGTGTAGGGGGTATTTCTCTCAAAAAGTGAAACTTTCAAAGTGTAAATGTTTTGATTTTATATCAAAACACTTTGATTGATTTTTCAAATGTTTTATGTTTTGATCTTAAATACCCATAAACCAACTACCTCACGATGTCAAAGAAGATATAAGGTGGTAAGGTTAGGTATATCCCATGATCAATCCAGAACCGGGGGATCTTACCCAGGGACATTCTTAGATTGAATATAGGTCCTTAGGTATGATGGAGTAGAATCGTGATGGATAATGTTAACTAAGCATGAGTTTTTATCGGATCAATCACAGCAAGATGATAATAAGGACGAGTTCGTTTAACATTGAGAAGGGAGTTGATGAATGAAATTGATATTGTATGGGATAAGGGTGAAAGATGTAGCCCTTCCACTAACTTTAGGACAGAAACCGGGTCAATAATGAAATCTATAGATATCACAAAGATGAATTTGGTATTGAAGAAAGAGCATATGGACCCAGTGTATGCAATGTGATAGAAGATTTAGCTCAACTAGGATTCGTTTATAGATTATATTGAATTGCACAGCGGAATAATAAGAAAGCAATGATTATTAACAAGGTTTTCTTCATTGAACGTTTCCCTATTACCCCAACTATAACTTGGGGCTACAACCAATACTATGTGTACTAACTAATATACTAAATTACTTTGTGTACACCACAACTCCTGTTACTATTTCGCTCTCATCAGTCGATGTTCTATGGATGTCTAACACAAAAACCTTGTATAAACCCTAGATATCAAGAGCAACCCGCTCTGATACCAATTGTGGAGATCGTTGTGCCCATCTAGGATTAGTTTTACAAACAACATTAATAAGCACAGCGGAAATTATAAAGAACAGTTATGTTGTTAAACAAGGTTTTACTACTAAACATTCATGCCTCCATTATTTTGATCAGAATAAATGGTTACAAACTGTAACAAGGATCCACAATCCTTGAGGCTACACTAACTATCTAATAAACTAACTAATACACACACGCTTTCTTTGGTGTGTCTAGACTCTCATTGGAGAGATCTAACTATGATGGATGATTAAAATAGACGCCTCTAATACCCTTTATATAGAGGGTTTACAAGAAAACCTAGCTTACATAGGAAGCTAACTTAATTTATCACATTAAGTCCTTGTTGTTTCATCTTTCTTCATTTATGCATATGTAGTTTTGTAATCATCAAATCTGAGATCCCAACAATCTTCCCCTATTTGATATTACAAAACAATCTTCATGTATGAAACAATCTTCAATGCTTCCCCTTGACTTAAGATCTTCTTGAACATGCCACCACACATAATAAGCTGCAAACCATATCTCTTGTAGTCTTCTTCCCCTTTTTGTAATCATCTAATAGGGGTCTTCTTGTAGATATGCAACTTGTAAACACTTCCCCTCAAGTGGTGCATGTAGATGGTTAAACATTTAATCAATAAGCTTCCCCTGAAACCAATATGTTTACCATCTCTTGAATCTCGAACTCTGTAGGCTCTATGTAGTGATCACTGATGAAGAAAACTGAGTATAACGAATTTGATGAAGAAGTAGAATCTCCCAAACTTGTGTCTTATGTCTTGCACTATCCACGTGACGTCGAACTTATAAATAAATCTGTGAAATATAAGTAGACCACAACCTCTTGACAAAAATCCTCATCTTCTATGAGACACATACTAAGTGATAGCAAATGTGAGCATTGAGCACCATAAGAAAAATCACACACCTTTGCTAGACTTGTCAAGTCTTCGTCAACACCATTTAAGCACGAACAAGTTATCTTTAAAGTCAATGTCCTGCTACAAACACGACTTTAAGATATGATAAGAACACGCATCTGTGAAACCCAACTACAACATCAAATAAGCAATATTCAATTGTCTTCGTAATCACATCTTCAAATAATCTCCAAAAATACGAGCCATAAATCAATAATAATAAACTGTTGTTAGAAACAGTTCTATCCGAGATCCAAACGCGTCTGTTGTCTAATATTGGACAATGCTAGCAGTATAAAGTACTCTGGCAGTACAAAAAAATCAAGCCCAACAATACTAATACTAGAAAATGCCTAGCAGTATTAACTGCTATATGCTAGCAATACAAACCTTGGGCGAGCAGTATTAACTCAACAACTGGCAGTACAAACTTTCGAGACAAACCACACTCGAGCCTAAACAGTATTATCAATCTTCAAACATTTAAGGCAGCATAAAAACCACGTCCAACGCTATACATATAAAGTCAACATAGGAGTAAAGATAATCCCTAAACTTTAGGAATTTTATATCAAAAAGATTTCATTCCCCTACTTGCGTCGTATCATTTAACTGCTTCCATAACTTCCCCATGATTCACGCAGCCTTTATTTGACAACATATCTCATTCCTTAATCACAAACCACCCAATTACAAGCATCCAATAAACTCGAACTAACTGGGAGCATAAATCTTTATTGGCAGTTTTAAATTAACACCAGCAGTATTAAAATATTATAGGCAGTAGTAATCAAAATTAGTTTAATACCTCCAAATCTGCCCTTTTGAAAAAACGAATCTGCTTTCCATAACTATTGCCCACTAAATCTTTAATTCAAAACTGCTGTTATAATTTCAATTTCTGTGAACCCACACGCCCAAGGAAACAAATATACTTTTCTTATCAACAAATCACTTTCCTTGTAGCCTTATACCAAATCACCTTCTGTATCAAGCAGTCCAAAGTAACAACTACTGATTTCCTTAGCAGCACAAATGAATAGCGAGCAGCATTAACATTCAAACATGAAACGAACCTGGTAGCTTTAACTTCTTTATACATAGCAGCACTAACGCTACTATCATAAATCATCCCACGAAGTCGCACCATAGCAGATCCCATAAATAAACCAAATATGCAAATCTAATCTGCTGCTGTTCTAACGAGATGGTGTTCATAAGAACCTGGATCAAACTGATCTTTTTGATAACCAGTAATCCTTATACTCTAGAGTTCACAAATAAAACCCTAAAGAACTTTAAAAACCCGTGAATGCGATCTGCTGTGATAACAACAAAATTCTATAATCTTTTGTTGATATCAGAGGTTGATAAAACAATGATTACAGATAAAACTGTGTATTGTAATTAAAAACCCTAATCATCCTTTAAGCTTTCAATGAACCTGATACTTAATATGTTGCCAATAAACCTGGTATACTCGAATGTAGAATGAGTCAGTCGAATGACGAGCATACCATAACAGGATCTTATAATGCAGCAACATAATCTTGAAATCCCATCTTCATATTTTTCTTGCTTTTACCGAATTAGGTGTAAAAACCCTAAATTACACCGAATTTGATTATGAGCAGAAAAAAATGAATAAAACCTTAAGAATCCTAGATATCAAGAGCAACATGCTCTGATACCACATGTTGAAAATCGTTTAACTCATCTAGGATAGTTTTACATATAATATTGAATGCACAACGGAATAATAAGAAAGCAATATTATCAAACAAGGTTTTCTATTATTAATCTACTGCCCCAAGATCAAATAATTCTTGGGACTATACTAACTAATACATATACTAACTAACTATTAGACTCTCATTGGAGAGATCTAACTATGATGGATGCTCTAAACTAGACGCATATGACCCTTTATATAGAGGGTTTACAAGAAAACCTAGCTTACATAGGAAGCTAACTTAATATTTCACATTAAGTCCTTGTTGTTGCATCTTTCTTCAATTTTGCATATTTAGTTTTGTAATCATCAAATCTCAGATCCCAACAATGCCTTCCCATATCGGTTCTTATGATGGAAAAGGAGACCCAAATAACTTCCTGTACCTTTTCGAAGGGGCTATACGGATGCAAAAATGGTTAATGCCGGTAGCCTGCCATATGTTCACATATACCCTCAAAGACTCCGCCAGAATATGGTGGAATAGTCAAAAAGCAGGTAATATCCTCGATTACAAAGATCTCAAGGCCAAATTCCGATCGCATTTTAGCCAACAGAAGAAGTTCATGAAGACGCATCTAGATGTCCACAACATCAAACAAAGAGAAGGCGAAAGTACTCGAGCCTTCATCAATATATATACAGATGATACCTTGCAAATCCTAGGTTTACATGAAGAACAACGAATCTCTGGTTTCATTCATGGTTTGAGAACACAAAGTTTGGTTGAACATCTCTCCACAGACCTTTCATCCACTTACAAAGGTCTAATGGATAAGACATACACCTGGGTTGAAGTGTTGAGGTGGCCACTAACAACGTTTCAAACAACTAAAGGGACGATTTTGAAAGATTAAAGAAATTCTCTTGGGTTAATAGCATTGGATAAAAGGATAGAGGACGATTCTCCCCTTACAAGGGACAAAATCACAAACTACTATCCAACCTGGTCAAAAGTCCTAGAGAGATCCTCGCTACCGAAAAAGTAGCTAAGACCTCCGAACAACCTCTGCGGTTCCCTGGAGCCAACTAGTCCAAGGACAAGACAAGATATTGCCACTTCCATGAGGACTATGGACATGAAATGAACCATTGTCGGGAGTTAAAACACCAAATAGAAGAAGCAGTCAAATCTGGGCAGCTTGCTCACCTGGTAAAAGGGGTAAAAGAGAAAAAAGAAAAGACCACTAGTACTCGCTCAGAAGAAAGAAAAAAGAAGAAAAGAAGCCAACCCTCAACAAAGTTTCTATTCTTATGATAAGCATGAAAAAGAGGCATACGAACCATAGTGGGATAAGGGAAATCACATTCCCACCCCTTCCGAATGTAGGCTCATCAGATCCTATCATAATCAAGGTGTACATATCAGGAAGGAAAGTAAACATAGCATACCTAGACGGGGGAAGTTCGTGTGATGTAATACCTAGAATGGGGTATAGAGTTCAGATAAGTAATATACGCACATTGCATCTGAAACTGAAACGTCAATCAGATCGCCTTCGAAGGGGACTCAAACACTCCTCTTGCGGTTATTGATTGTGAGTAATTGGATAAGTCTTTCAGGAGAACAGTCATAGCCCTTTTGGGGAGAAATACCCATGGAGGTTACGATTGGGGAGGGCCCTATGCAGTAATAAAAACACTCACATATCGTATAGTAAAATTGGCATTCACAAAATAATTTACTACTTAAAACAATCGCTATGCAACAAATGGGATCGTGGTGTCCACAGTCCATGGAGCTATAAAATTTCACACGCCCAAAGTATTGGTACCATCTTCTCAGAATATAACTCACAGAAACCAAAAGAAGAAGAGGATGGCCCAACCAATAAATATCAAGGAAATAAGGAAAACGTCCTCAGTTGCATAGATATAAAAGAAAAGATGGTGATAAACGACAAGTACCCGGAACAAAAGATTACGATAGGAAGACAGCTACCAACAAGAATAAAAATAAGGCTATGCGATCTCTTAAAGAGATACATAGACGTCTTCGCATGGACCTCAGCCCACATAACGGGAGTACTAAGAGTATTAATGATTGGAGGGAAAACTTTCAATACCGAACATTGGATAAACGTGTTTACCCATGCAGAACCAGTAAAGCAAAAGAAGAGAAGCCTAGCCCTGAAAAGAAATAAAGCGATCTACAGCCAGGTAGAAGAATTGACAAAAGCAGGGATCTTGCGAGAAGTTAAGTACCAGACATGGGTATCAATTCCCATGGTCGTGAAAAAAGAAAACAGGAAATGGAAGCTATGTGTAGACTTCACAAACATAAACAAAGCATGCATAAGAGAGCCTCACCCATTACCCGCAGGTGAACAAAAGGCAGAAGGCCTCCACAAGTATCGCCTGAAATGCTTTCTAGATGCCTATAAGGGGTATCATTAGATCCCCATAGCCGAGAAAGATAAAGAAAAAACCACATTTTTTACAAGAGAAGGGGTTTTCTGCTACAAAAGACTACCCTTTGGTCTGAAAAATGCAGGGGGTACTTATCAAAAGCTCATAGACAAAGTTTTCAGTCATCAGATGGGAAGAAATATGGAGGTTAATGCCGATGATATGGTAATAAAAAGCGACTCCGAAGAAGAAATGATGGCCGACATCACCAAAACTCTTGAAAGGCTTCGGGCAATCAATCTAAAGCTTAATTCAAAAAATGCTCCTTCGGAGTAGAAGTAGGAATATGTTCGGGCCATCTCATTACGAAGCAAGGCATAAGAGCAGACCCCTCTAAGGTAAAAGCTGTATCAACCCTATGAACTCCCAAAAAGGTCAGTGAGATG
>BQNB010075848.1:0-20850 GCA_026074375.1 Tanacetum coccineum | reverse complement strand
CTTGGATTTTCAAGAAGAAGTTGATACTGGTGCTGAACAAGTTAATACTGCTGAAGGAGTTAGTATCTGGTAGTACTAAACTTAGTACTGGCAGTGAACAAGTTAGTACTGTTGGTGATAAAAAGTCTACTTCTTCTCCTGATAAATTAGGTTGGATACTTTGCAAAAAGAAGAGGTGGCTAAACAGGTACATTTAGATTCTCTCCTAGCACAAAGAATTGCAGAACAAGAAGAATTAAATGAGCAACAAAAGAAAAGAAGAGCTCAAGTTCAATTTGAAGCTCAGCATTACACAGATGAAGATTGGGATTTAATTAGAGCAAAGATTAAAGCTAATGCAGAGTTGTCAAAAAGTATGCTAGGAAGTGACTTACAAGGAGAAGATTTTGTAAAGAAGATGGTTGATTTAGTAAATCAAAGGAAGAAATATTATGCAGAGGAAAGAGCAAGAGCTAAAAGAAATAAGCCCATGACCCACTCACAGCTAAAGACATATATGATGAATTACTTGAAGAATCAGGGGACATGGAAGTTATCTCAGCTGAAGAATTTGAGTTTTGAAGAAGTTAAGGAAGAATTTGATAAGCTAGTGAAATAGGTTAAATCTTTTGCACCAATAAACTTTGAAGCCACTAAAGCTAGTTTGAAAAGATTTGGTGAAGAGCTCCAAATAAAGACTACAAAAAGACTGAAAGATGATGAAGTAAAGGATGCTGAGCCAGCCAAGAAGTCTGGAAAGAAGAGAAAATAGATGGCGAGAAAAGGATTACATACAGACCTTGATAAGGATGATTCTGAAGATTCAGATGAAGTTACTGAACAAGAAGATTCTATCTCAGGTACTAAAATTCCTATTAATCCTGTTCCTGTAGCTATGAAGTCACCTAGTATAGCTACCTATAAGATCATCAAGCAAGGAGAAACAAGAGTGTACCAAATAGTTAGGGAAGATGGAACTGATATAGTGTACATTAATTTTGGTGCTATGCTGAAGGATATATCTAGAGATGATCTTACTGAGTTATATAGGATTGTAATGAATAGATATGGGATGGATGGACCAGAGGATGAGCTAGAGAAGGTATTTTGGAAGTATTTAAAGAATATGTTTGAAGAACCTCTTAGTACAGATCCTATTTGAGTTTGTTAAGTCAGCAAAGGATCATAAGTTGGAGATATTATGATACATGTAGAGTACACTGTTTAAACTTGGAGTCAATGGATATATATATGTTAATTGAAAGAAAATATCCTTTATCTGCTGAGATATGCAAAACTATGCTAAATAAGAAACTTCAAGGAGGAAAACCAGATGAGGATTGCTATAAAATGTTGAAAATGATGGAAAAGCAAGCTGGTATTAGGAAGTAGTGAAGTTTGTAGAGTTAGAAATCTAGGATGGAGATAAGAAGGATAACACTTGGTGGAGGTGCTATGCACTAACACAACAAATGGTTATCAGTTCACCATGTCTAACCGACATAAGGACTGGCTAGTCCAGGAGCAAACGGCTCTTGGTAAAGACTTCTCAAATCCGTTCTATGGTTGACAACTTGCAAATAAGTTGTATGGTTTTCAACTCACCATATCTGTTTAAGTGAAGAGTTGGCTAGCCCACAAGTTTATGGTTTGTGGTAAAGGCTGTGGAAAAACCATAACTAGTCCATAAGATTATGGCTTATGGTAAAGACAAATTATAAATCCATATTAGATGGTTGACACTTTACCAAAAAGTGGATGGTATGTCAACTCACCAAGTTTCATGTACAAAGAGTTGACATGGTTATCAATCCACCATGGAATTTACCTTTTCTAGGTGCCAAAGGATTGACTAGCCCTGAGCAAACGGCTACAGGTAAAGGCATATCAAATCCGTTTATGGCTGTAATGGTTTGCCAAAAACCATATGGTATTCAACTCACCAATGTTTAATGTACTGAGAGTTGAAATGGTTTTCAGTCAACCATGGACATGCACCTTTCTGGTGGCCAAAGGACTGACTACTCCAGAGTGAATGGCTAACTGGTAAAGAGACATCAAATCCATTTAAAAAATTTCAATGATTCACCTCCTCAACATGAAGTTAACACACCTGGAAGTGATATAGTCATTTAAAATTGATGTACAAATAGTCATGTTGCTGAAATAAAGGATTGCTGAAAAGCTTTAAAGAATAGTTGCAGCAAAGATCAAAAAGAGATGATTTAAAGTATTGCAGATCAAGAATAATTCGAAGAATTTTATTTACAACATCCTCGGGAAGCTCAAATAATTTAAAGTGAAGATCAAGAATAAATTGAAAGAACTTGAAGTTTACAAATGAAGATCAAGTTAGGGGAAGATTGTTGAGAAATAGATTGTAAAAGACTTAATACTGGTAGTATAACAGTTAAGTCTGGTAGTATTAGTTAGTTCTGGCAGTACTAAGTTTTAAACTGTCAGTACTGAAGTTTAAGTCTGGCAGATACAACAGTTAGTACTAGTATTGTAGCCAGTACTATAGTTAGTACTGGTCATATTAGTTAAGTCTGTTTATGTAATAGAATAGTAATAGTTATCTTAGAGATATCTTAGGAAAGGATATGTATTATCTATTCACACGTTTGTAAAGCCCATTAGGGTTTCCTTGGTGTATAAAAGGAACCCTAAGGCACAATGTTATGTATGCAATCGAATATCTATAAGAAGCATTTAATATTAATAAGAAACAATAGCAAATTATATTAATGTTTCTTCTTAATTCTGTGTAAGATTCCGCATTAACACTTGATATTTCTTTAAGTCAGTGTACTCTCACATAGTTGATTTGGATTATCAAGTTAGCTATTGTCTACAAAGGCTATATAGATCTAAACCAAGGACCTACACATTATACATACCATTGTGCCCTATTTTGTCCAGGCGTTATATATCCAGATACTTAGTTGGTTTAGTTACATGATTGTTGTGATATTGTCAGTATCTACATATTACTTATCTTACTTATTATCATTGTTAATAGCGTTTGTTAACATAGGGCACTCTTATTTGTTTGTTGCTATATATCAATGTTGTTATTGTTGTTATTTATGCTTATTAGCAGTTAGTAGTTATCAAAATCTTAGGATAAGTGGATAGTTGTTAGGTTTCTTACGTAGATTGCACGAATAGGTTATCCAAATGAAAACTATGGAAGTTTCTTCTAAGTCCCTTGGCATTGGTAATATTGCCTGTAGTGTTAAAGCGCAACGTACTTGTTTTTTCCTTTTTGTTTTGTTTTATTTTGATCAGATGTTGTGACAATGTTGCTATAAGTTGATTTGCGTGTAACTCCGAAGAGACAATGTATACGTTAATCGACACGGCACCACCTTGCGACAGAGTTGGAATTGCCTCCAGTGCTACCTGATGGTTTCAATTGTGTTTCCGAATACCATGTGTGGCACAATACAGTAGTGTTGAAAGTAAAGTGGTTTTCCACTAGACATTTTGGCAACATTGGTAATGTTAATTTGAGTGTATCTTTGAAGAGACGGTGTATACGTGATTCGAGTTTAGTATCGCCTTGCGACCAGGAATTGCAGCTGCCTTAATTGGCACCTGTTGGTCCAAGTAAGTTTTCGAATACATGTAACCACCAGTCGACCTTAGTACTGTCTCCGGATTTCAATTGGCATACATCTGAAATGCCACCTGCAAATAGTAAGTTTATTTACTCCCATTATCCATTTTGTTTCTTTTTGTCAATTTCTTATTGTAATTGGTTTGGTATTTGTATGTCTGATAGGTCATCAATTCGTACCATAATCTAAGACTACTGTTGGCATTACCAGATATTTGATCAACAATGGCGGAAATTATACTAACGCGATCCATGCTGCTTGTAACACCTCCAAATTAGGTCGCAGCGGAATAAGGGTCTGGGGCGTGTTACTTCTCAGATCACTAGCACAAGATATATATTAAACGACAATTAAAAGTCATTTTAAAACTGATACATGGATTTAACAAAATGTTTACAAAAGCTCGAACATCACTTATTTACTTGTTATTATAACAAAGATTTCCACCATAACATATAATACAAAATGTAAATGCGACAAATCTTTAATCAGGACATTCAAAAACATAACCACCAATGTATCCCTTTTGCCAACCCGGCCCAATGATCTCCTGAAAACAATTGCATTAAACGTCAACATAAAGTTGTCATTTTCAAAGGTTTATGGTATATGGTATATAGTCAGGACCGCAAGACTTTCCCCTGATAAGGTCAACAGATGGCAGACATCACAAAATGTAAATTACGCTTTCCTACTCATGACACCAAAGCTCACCAATGATTACAATAATAAAAATTGCCTACAATTGCCGTTACGATGTTCCACCCTAACATCCAAAATTTGACATATATACGTTCGTTCTATGAAGGCTAGTCACCCGAACGAGTCAATCCTAAATAGATCATCTATAATCATTCGAGCTTACATTCCAGTAATTTACAGTTATGATTCACGGCAAGAAAGTTATCGCCACATAGGCAAAACGTATTCATGATAAAATGTACAACTTGCATCCAATAGGAAAACATGCCTATGTTTCTCACCCAAAAACTTTTACATCAATAATTGTAAAACATGGGTGCTATGCACTCCTCCTAGAGTGACTAAATTGATAATAAAATATCCAAATAAAAATGTGGCCACGCTAACTCCCGAATGCAACCTACATAATATAGGTAGAATCAGTATTCAGTACGATATATAAATAACTACCATATATAAACCTATATAGTTTTATCACGACCATCGGTCAGAGCTATCATAATTTAAGAGGTCATGACATCCGAACGATTAACTAGGACACTTTAAATCGTAAATCCAACAGCTCGTCAATACGCCATCTGAAGAGGCCTTCCTTATGAAATTCCCTAGTAATATAGCACTTTGATAACTAATAACATATATATTTCTATATAGTTATATCACCATCTAATCGTTTTAGTGGAAATCGTATTTATAAAGTCAAAAACGTTTATAATTACGCCTTAAGCCGAAAATGACAAAACATTCGTCGTTTATAAGTCCCGTTACTTGCGTTCTTAACCCACGCTACGATAAGACAGTGATCATAAAATCCACATTTAGGTTTTCAAGAATTCATGTGAATAGTGTTTTTACTGTTCATTACAGATTACAACTTATTAACGCAAAACCCGTAAATGTCGTATCTTATTCATTATAGCTCCGTTTTTTTGCGATTCTTCAAACACGTTTCTCGTAATTGAAAGTTTTTATCATTATTATTGTATAGACTTTTGTATTCTCCATAAATAAATTTCACCAAAAATGCTCAACCAAAAACCAAAACCATCATATAAAAATACCTTCAAATCCTAATCCTCTGTTATTGAGACGCTGCAAATTCCTCCACTACCAACAAAGAATTCGGAAGCACCATCTTTCCTGAGAAACAAAGCAACAAACAACAATGATACATTATCGTTTCTCAGATTTGGGTAGAGAATCTTACATCTTAAAATGAACTCATAATGAAACATAACAACATAAAAAGATCACAATTCATTTAACCAAACCAAAAACACATCTCCAAATTATAATCATTTCCAAAAAAACATCAACACAATATCTTAAAAAAATTTGGGTTTTTTCCAAAACAATATTGTATTAAAAAAGAACATACCTCGACATACATTTTGAAATCGATTGTTTGTGAATCGACTCCGCGGTTGAAATCGATTGTTTTTCTTTTTGGTTTCAATCTGGTGATGCATAATGATGTGTATTAAATCTGCACCATGTGCTTTCAATTTGGGGTTTTGAATGCTTTGTGTGTGTTTTTAGATCGGGGTGTGGTTATATGACAAGACACAACCATTCTTCTTCGGCGTTATTTAAGGGCGTGTGTGTGTTTTTTTGCTGTGGAGAGAATATGATTGAGATGGTTATTCATTGGTGTTGTAACTTGCGAGACTCTTGAGATGGCTGAATCATAAATACCAAATATTCATTGTGGTTATAAATGTTGTTGTAACTGATGAAACTGCCGTATGTATTGATTTGGGAAGAGCTGTAGAGGCGTGGATTTAAATGACTTGGTGGCTCCTAATGTCTAATTATACAAATATTCATACACCTCTTGACCCCAAACTGCAATCGTTATCGTGTCTCCACAAGTCACAAACATGCATTTTCATACTCAACATCATGAAATACCACTCTTTAGAATGAACCACATTTGTCTCTAGACGAAAACGATATTTTTTTCGATTTTTGTAAACTAAATTGTATCTATACAATATAAGTCCAATCAAAGATGTCAATAAAACCCCTCTTCATAAACTAATAGAACCAAATACTAAATGAACTTTATCACTGTATTCTGTTTTGTGTTACAAAGAATTTAAACGTGTGCTGTGAATTATATACTCGTCGTATTGGATTGGATACTATATACCCTTCGTCCCATTTTAATGATTGATATTAGTAGGAGATTTGCAAAACTGACATCAAAATGACACCTAATTATAATTTAACTTAACTTTGTTAAAACTATAACTATTTTTTTTATATTTCGAGATTACCTTTTTTTCACATACAACACATCTCATACAACTCTTACATAATGGCCTGCCCATTAATTGTTCAGTTTCATGTTTTTGGTTTCGTACGCATCGCGACCGAAATTTGTTACGAAATTATTTTTATAAAGCTTAAAGTTTAAAAATCAAAATTGTCTAAAATTTTATATATACAAAGTTGATTTCAAATGAAAGAAGATTAAATTTTAAAGTTTTTAATATAAGATACGAGACAAAAAAAAAATTTGTATTCTACTATGAATACAATATGGGTACCTCCTTACCCCTCCTACCCCGCTATTGCAGGGGTAGGAGGGGTAAGGAGGTACCCATAGTATTACTCTTTACAAAAATGTGTATTTTTTTTAACAGCAGATTTTATTAAAAAAAATACTAGCAGGAGCTAGAGGATACAGTGAAACAAGATAAGAGTTTTTTAACCAATCAATCCAACTAAAAGAAATTTTATTTCTAGTACGACACCAAAAGAAAGATCGAGACACCACGTCGTAAAAGAAACTTTATTTCTTTAAAAAAATGTGTATACATTATCTTGAGTCTTTTATTTATGTCAGGGTTTAATTAACAAAACTTTAGTACACTATTGTTGACATGAAAAGGCATTCTTTAATTAACAAAACTTTATTTCTTAAGACATGCGAAATAAATTTATGATATAATATTTTGAGATAGCTAAAACTGCCATTAATAAAAATCCGCTATCACTGATGAAAATGTAAAATTACTAAAAGTACATTTGCACTTTTCTAAAAAAAGACTTACTATGAAAGTGCGTGTTTTTCCCTACCCTATGAGAAAACAATTAAAAAGACCACTTCACACTTGTTAAGAAAAGTAACATACCACCTCTCGCTCATAGTTTTTTTTTCATCTTTCTTTTTCTCAGTGAAAAACTAGAAGGGGGAAGGGTTAATAGTTTTATCGATTAAATTTACGTTTCAAAATATTTTAATCTAGTTTACATGAACTCTTCCGATATTTAAGTATTCAAATGTATACTTGAGAATGCAAGAATATAAACAATAATAGATATGAAATACAATAAGTAAAAGTAAAGAAAGATAGAATCGTGAAGCAAGTATTTATAATGGTTCAGCTACAAGGACATCAATCTTACCCTACTCCGTTCCCCAAGTCCCCAACTCGAGAGTTCGTAAACACTATGTCCATAATCTCCTTATCTAGCGGAGAAGCCTCACAACTTCGCTTACACTTTTTCTGGTACAAAGCTAAATACCGAGTTATAGTTCGAGTTAGAACCAACATAAGATCTAACCAATCTATACACGAGTGTTTGGTTTATAATACAATGAATGTGAATGAATGAGATGTACACGTATCAACATAATGATCTTGATATGATGATGAAGACTAGCAACAAGTATCTTGAAGCTTGAGTGTCTTGTATGCAAAAGCTAGTGATCTTTGTCTTCTACAAAGAGCTTAGATGATCACAAAAAAGTAAGATGCAAACTATGAAATGATCAGAGATCTAAGGTTAGAATAATGTAAGTAAGAATGTATGAGGATGAATGAGAAAACAATAAGAACTGGCTTGCTATTTATAGGCAAACATTCTCTGATCTACAAAAAGCAATGTTAGTGCAAGAAGAGTGTATATGAGATGATAGACAAATCAATAACAAAACATAATAAGCACAACAATTTAATACAAAGATGCGCAAACAAGATATGATGAGGAGATGCATAACTCAACACAAAATATAGAACTAGATCCTTGTAATAAAACAAAAAACTAATGGAGGCGGTATTTAACCACATACAATAGTAAAAATAAGAATAAGGGTAGTTCTTAAAACTATAAAAGCCTAAAAATAAAGTAGAAGCTAAAAATACAAAGAAAAAAAATACTAAATATTAAATAGTCCTATAATGCTTGCATAATCCACACCAAGGTTTTAGGGAAGGTTTTGGTGGGTAGTGTTGAGGCGATCAAGAATGTGGTTAAGGATAAAGTCGAGATTTCATCTCGTACTTCATAAACTAGTGTATTGGTGCATTAGCAATACTCACAAAGGTGTTCATGCCAAATAGGTGGTGGTGGTGGACCATTGATCCATAGGGATTGGTCAAGAGGTAAGAAGGTGTTTGGTGAAGGGAAGTGTGGTGGTAGTGGTGGCTCAACATCCATGATGTCGGGTAGTGGTGGTGGTTGGCTAGCTAAACGTTCAATTGACTCGAACAGTGGTAGAGTAGGTGTATTGGTTGATCTCGGGGGTAGGTCTTCCAAGTTGTCAAAATATGGGTGAGGTGATGTAGGTGGTCTGGTGAAGACGAGCTCAAGAGGTTCTAAGGTAGTGGTTAATGGTGGTGTTTGTTTGGAAGGTTGAGTGGGTGTCAGATGTGGTGTGGTGAGTGATGGTGGTGTAATCTTAGGACGGGTGAGTGATGCTATGTAAGATGTGACTTTTGGACCTAATTATGTTTTAGGTGGTGACTCTAATGGTGTAGAGGGAGGAGCAAGGATGTAGTCATTTGGTGGTGAAGGATTCCTAATGGGTGATGATTCAATAGAGGAGGTGATGTTGATCAAGCAACAAGGATGCACACTCATACGAGTAGTCTTTCGTGGAGGGTTTCTAGTGGATGAAGATTCACTTGATGTTTTGGTCAAGTTAGTGGTGTTAGAAGGCTGAAGTTGCAGGTATGGAGATTGTTGAAGATGATGGAAATGCAAAAAATAAGAAGGTTAATTTATAGCCAAGAGCTATGCAAAAAATTTAATGGCTTTACCACTAAGAGTGACTAAAATCTAATCATTAGATGTGGTTTAAATGCATATCTTAATATGAATTCAAAATCTAATAACCCCAAAGCATAATCAAGTGTTTTAGGTAAGTAAAATAGGTGCCAAAATTTAAAATGTGCAGAAAATTCGTATTTAAATCTTCTGACATGCCGGTTCTGCCGGATTCCTTTCAAAGGGATCCGCCCTTCATGAATGAAGGGATCTGACAGTCTGAGAATATAACTCAGACAAAGAAAAACAAATGTCTAAGGATATTTATTTGCGAGGACTCCATGCCAACCATATAAGACAACAAAAATGAGATTTCTTAAATTTTATACGGTTTGAATGGTGATGGCAATGAAAAAGAGCAATTCAAATGGTTATTGTTTACCAAGATGATGGTTGATCTCAAGAGAGGACAAACCGATAAGAAATGAGAGAATCCACTAGAGTAAGACTCTGAGAGTGTAAAGCATTCTAGTGTGTGCCTATATGCAAACAATATGGAGGTGCGGTTATCTCGACACAAAGATAAAAAATATAATAACGTGACAACCCAAACGCTCCTTTATCTAATGTAGCTTCATTTGAATTTACCCGAAATTACATATTGTTGGTGCAACATTGATTAGGATCTCCTTTATGTTTTAATGATGCCAAATAAAGTTCGCAACACTTAAAATAGCAAACGATAGCTAAAATCTAAAAAACCGAAATAGTAAATCTAGCGTGCTGGTCACACGTCAGCACGTGGCCAATGCGCCACTCACGTCATCTATTTTTAGAGATTTTGTTTTGTCGGCTTTCCTCTTAGCCGACACATGTGGAAACTTCAAAAAATGTATGTACATGATACTTGAGCATTTGGGAACACTCCAAATGAGGTTTAGATTTAGAGAGGAGAAAAAAGGAATCCTCCTATTTTACTACAAAACGACAACTTAATTCTTTTATCAAACGCCTCTAGCCAAGGCCAAAACCTCTTTCTAAACCTAGTATGAATATACTTTCAATATACCATCAAATGAAAGTATTTATTTGACCTAATCCAGATTAACGTTGTCTCTAATCACGTAACGAGTTTTACTCCTCTATTGTTCAAACCAAGTCAAAGGTCACTTTGCGTTAACGTATCCTTTTCTGTTATGGGACATGCTTTACTTAAGATTCAAAACACTTAGCTTGTTTGCATCAAGATGATTAGTGATCAAATATATTATTAATTATCATGGATTAAGTCCAAGTGATTAATTGAGTTTGTGGTATTTGGAGGTTAATTTTACTTTGAATTTTCCCACATATAAATGATTTACAAACTCCCACATGTATTCCTCGCATGTCTCCTACACCTCACTTCTTTTCTAAACATCCTCCTAATCATTTTTAGTCCCTTCTACCAAAAAAATAATTATACCTTCCACAAACTCTAAACATTTCTTTCCTAAACCATCACATATTCACATTTTCCAATCTATTTTCTCTCTTATGGCAATGTGATTATCAACCTAATCAATCCTTTGATTATTAGCCTTATCATCCTTATCACTCAAACCTTCTTCATAACTACAAGCCTAAACCTTTCTCCATATAAACCATCACCAAATAACACCCATATGGGACAACTCTCATTTCCTTACACCATTGTACTTGTTGTACTTTTTGTCCCCTTCATTCCTAACATAGACTCCTATCTTTCACATCAAAACATTCTCCACCACATACATTCTGTAACACCCCCAAAAATATAACAACGCAGCGGAATACCACTTGGGGTGCTACTTCATAATACACAGCGCTAGATACAAGAGAACGACCTCTAAATGTGTCATTTGTAAAACAATCTCGTTGATTTTCTGAAATCAAAATAATAGTTGTCCCATAATTGCATCACAATGAAAAGCTTGAAAGCAACACAACGAGATTTGATCATTTGTAGAAATCCAAGTATGAAATCTTGTCAATTTAGACTCCAATGCACATCAGATAATCCAAGCATTTAATTCACCTGAGAAAAACATGCTTAAAAACGTCAACATAAAGTTGGTGAGTTCATAGGTTAGTTTAGATATGAATAATAACCCAAAGGTTTCCAAAGTATATATGACCATTTAACTCCTTAAATGTCCTTTCAAAATATATGTATGATTTCTAAGAATATTCTTTTGACATATTCTTTTCTATCCTAACTATGCCAACTCATCCACTTAACCATGGTTAGTTTCTAACTAATCTATTTAGATGTAAGGAATACCCAAAAATACTCTTTGTCTAATGGTTCCTTTCTATCGCCTTGAAGTTGGACAAACACCCCCAAATCTTCTTCTAAATTACTTAACAAACATTTTTATCAAATGGCTATTTGGTTGACATTGAGTGTAAGAATAGTGGAAAGGTCAAAGTATGAAGTACAATTGAAGGTTTAACAAGAACGGGTATTTAAAATGCCAAAAACCCAAAAAATAGATTTAAGCTCTGGCGCACTGGCCACGCGCTATCACATGGCTAACGTGCCACTCTCGAATTGCATTTTCCCATTTTAGGTTTTTGTCCTATAAATATTCCTCATTGGCTCTTGTATTTCTCACTTCTTGCCATTCTTTCTTTCTCACTTTTTCTCTTCTCCTACCCTCTATGTCTAACACTTCTTGTGTTCTTAATCTTCTCATCTATCATTTTATTGAAGAACACATCTCCTCAAGAGAGACACACAAGTACCTAATCCACACTTGTGTGTTATTAGTCGAGGGTCTTCTTTCTCATACCCTTTCTTTTAGAATCGAGTCTCTAGCTTAGGTTAGGACTTGATTCATATCAAACAATTTTTAGTAACACCCCCACATTGACGTGACTTCCCCTACATTTCTATGATTAGGTTGTCCTATTGACCCCAAATCTTAGGATCTCCAATCAACTGGGTTAGGTTTTCCTTCATAGAAACTCATTCCTTCAAGGGCTTTAGTCCTATTCCTTTAGACGACTTACTAACTAACTCTCTGCTTAAGCCTTTCGTAAGCGGATCCACGATGTTATCCTTTGACTTTACATAGTCAATTAAGATAACTCCTGTTGAGAGTAATTGTCGTATAAAATTATGTCAACGGCGGATATGTCTAGACTTTCCATTATATATTATGATATGAGCTCTGCCAATTGCCGACTGACTATCACAATGTATACTAATGACCGTTACCGGTTTAGGCCACCTTGGTATGTCCTCTATGAATTCACGTAGCCATTCTGCCTCTTCTCTACATTTATCTAACGTGATATATTCTGATTCCATCATGGACTTAGCTATTATAGTTTTCTTGGAAGACTTCCAAGATATAGCTTCTCCTCCTAGTGTAAACACATATCCACTAATGAATCTAGAATCCTTTATATAAGATATCCAATTTGCATCACTGTATCCTTTGATAACAGCATGATATCTAATATAATGCAGTCCATAATTGCAACTTTATCTCAAATAATGAAGTACCCTAGTCATAGCTTTCCAATGTGCATCACTTGGATTACTGATGAGGTGTCATTTTATACACTTTTTCAGGGTCGTTTAACCTCAAAATCGTGTGTTTATGCCCAAAATAGGTACTTAATCATTTCTTTTCAGGTATTTCTCATTTGGAAGACATTTGGAAGATTTACACGTGACTTGGGCTCATTTGGAGAAGAAACGGACAAGATTACGGACCAACACCAAGACTCTTAAAGATTTGTGCTCACAGAGCTTGGAGACGGCATCACAAGATATACACGACGTCGTCACAACCCAAAAAGTGACAGCGTCACAACATTTTAAGACGGCATCAACCCGCACCGACTCACACACAGATCTAGAAGATTCTACTTACGACGGCGTCACAACTAAAACGCGACGCCGTCGCGTCGTTTTTCTTATATATACAAACCCGAATTTAGGGTTTTGAGTGTGTAACTTTAGAATAAAAAGAGGGTACGAACCCTTGTTTGTTTAGCAGCTGTAGGAGATGATTTTAGGGCCTAAAAACCCTATTGTACTTCTTCTAATTAATGTTTTAATCAAGTAATGTTTACTTAATCATTCAATATGTCTATGTGTTGTGTGATTATTTATTGTCCTCGCTTAATCTTTAACATGCTTGGCTAAACCTATTACTGTGTTTGTTTATGATTGTATGAAACCTAGAATGTAGATCTTAGTGATGTTGCTTCTTGTGATGGATGTGCATGTTAGGTCTTAGAAAACTAGCTTTTGTTTGTATCGCTGTTGATATGTCTAGAAAAACATGATTGTGTAAAAAGGATACCATCGGGTAACAGTCTTCATACTACCTTGCCCCCTAATATGGTTGATCCACTCTTAATATATTTCACATGCACTTAGTGTACTCTTAGGGGCCTTGTAATAGTCTTCATACTACCTTACAGGTGCGTTGCTCTAATGGGATACTAAGTAGACGGCGGGTTCGTGTAATTCGTTCATGACTTAGGAAATAGTTACATAGATCATCACAAGTGTGACAAGGCAACAACACTAGGAGAAGCAATCTAGGGAGTAATACATGATTAAATGAACACAATCTTTTATCTTATTGTTATCACCAGTAGCGTAGTTGTTATTTAGTTTAAATAGCTAAAACCAAACCTCCCTCCAATTATATGATTTTACTGCTTTCCATAAAACATTAAAATATAAAAATAATATTCTCAAACCTTTAGAATTCTGTTAGACCGTGATCAAGAAGGCCTTCCCAACCTATATTCCTCGAGTGAACGATAAATAAACCCCCGATCTTGCTATACTACACCTACAAACAAAAGAAAAAAAACGATTAGGTGCACTTCCTAAGGAGTTGTAAAACTTCTCGTGTAGAAGTCCTATGACGACCGCACATTAAGTTTTTGGCACTGCCGCCTAAGGAATAGTTAGGTTTTGATCATAGTTTAGCTTAGTTCTACTCGCTTGAATCCTTTCAAGTGAGAATTTAATTTCCGCGTATTAGCTTTCTCGTAGTCTATCTTTTCTTTGTGCTATTTGTTTCGTAACTCATTCTCGTCAACCACCATGGGAGACGAGAATCCTATCCGTACTCTAGGAGACTACTCCAAACCTAGCCACGAGGGCTATAGGAATATCATTGAGCTCCCCGTACAGAAAAATGTGGTACCTCTTTGATCCGACAAACCATCCGGAATGGTGGCAAAATGGATGCTCTTCCATGAATTTCGGTTCGAGGTATCCAATCAACACCTCAAGGATTTTCTTACACCTTGTGGACTCCCTCACTTTACCTTGACGGTGACAATTAAGGGAAAGAATGCGCCTGTGTTTTTTTTCAATTTTTCCTTCGTGATAAGCAAGCAATTGGCTTCTGAAAAAACTCTTCCAGCAGGATCCATCACCACATGGGAGGATCTTACTACCCGATTCCTTGCTCAATTCTTTCCACCGGGAAGGACCGTAAAACTCTGCAACGATATCCTGATGTTCCAACAACATCAAGGAGAATCTTTATCTGAAGCATGAACTCGTTTCAAGGACTTACTCCAAAAAGTCCCTCATCATGGCATCGATCTTTGGCTCCAAGTCCAAATTTTTTATGACCATGTCAATCCCGTCACAAGACGAACCATTGACCAATCGGCCGGTGGTAAGCTTCGTGACCTCAACGCTGAAGAATCCTGGGCATTATTAGAGGACCTCGCCCTCTATGACAACGAAAGTTGGAACGACCCAAGGGATTTCGCTAAGCCGGTCAAGGCAATCGCTTTGCCTCAAGATGTCCCGAGTACATCCGACCGCCGTCTAATCGAGCTCGAAAATCAAGTTCAACGCTTGATGGAAGCTCATCTTGCTCTGACACAACCTACCCAAGTAAACAAAATCACTACCTCATGTGAGATCTGCAGTGGTCCTCACGACACTCAGTATTGCATGGAAGACCCCGAACGAGCCTTTGTTGAATACGCATCCTCGCGCACCGACGAAGCGGGAGGTAAGTGGTATACCTTCAAGCCCGAGCAAAACAACCTTGGTGACACCTACAATCCATCATGGAAAAGTCACCCAAACCTTAGGTGGAGACAACCCCAAAATTCTCAAAACAACTTTTCAAACCCACCTAACCGGTTCCAACCCAACAGTTCATTCCAAAACCGTCCCTTCAAAAACTGTCCTTAAAATTTTAACAATCAATCAAATATAGAAGGACTGGTTTCCGAATTCATGGCATCTCAAGACGCTAGATTGTCTAAGTTTGAAGTCGATTTCAAACGACAACAAGGCGAGATGACCAACAAAATCGACACTGTGTTGAAGGCCATTACCGACCAAATAGCTAGCGCACTACCTAGTGATACGGTTAAGAACCCGAAACTGTGGACTCATCTAGTTTCGTCTGCTCGTTCTTACCCAATCCATAGCTCTATCAACACCATCACAATCCACCCCAAGCAGCCTAAAGAATCCTAATTCAATAAGTCCGACGTAGGATAAGAAGATGAAGGCAGCCTTGGAAACACCAACGCCAACCCACATCCACAACCTGATCCATTAGCTTACATTGCTACTAAACAAGTGCGAAAGCTAAACTCGATGCTTGAATTGCTCGGATTGGTTCCTCGATCCTCCAATGCAAAATTTATCTGCTCTAAAGAGGATGATGGTGAAGTAATGTTCATCGAGATCATACGAGATGATGAACCTCAATGTGAGGATACCAATGAAGGAGAAAGGGCAACAACGGAAGGACCGGTAGTAGAATACTTCGACATGTTCACTACTAGAGATGAGCTAACCTACCATAGGTACATAATGAGCGACCCAAATACTTCAATATTCTTAAGAAATCCTATCATCATGGAAGAATGACCCTCCAACCTGAAGATACCATGCAACATAGGGCATGTGCATATCGAAAAAGCTTACATTGACCTTAACTCCCCCTTAATATTATGACCTGAATGATGTATAATTAAATCATGAGGAGAAAACTCAACCCTAGGGAAGATGCAAATGGAAGAGTTAGTAATTTCACGGGAAGGAATAAAGGAATGCACATCTTCATAGGAAACTTCACCTATATCATAGACTTCATGATTATTAAGGATATTAGCTCGATCATAGATCCTAGGATAACGTAAGTAGTACTGGGGAAGCCTTTTATTGTAATATCCAACATGACTTACGACCAACAAGAAGGTGTAGTTAGGTTCGTCAACAGAAACGACGAAGTTTCATATAAGATGCCCCATAAGATAGAAAAATACAACTCATTGTCAACCCTTGAGAAAGAGCACACAAAATCAGTCTATCTTAGGAACGAAGAAGACAAGAGAAGAGGGGAAGAGTATGTAATGAGCAAGATAATAGGATTTTACAAAGAATGCCTAGAGCTGGGACCCGAATACCTAACTGGAGTGGAAGACGAAGCAGAAGTCAAGTAAGAACGTATGACTTCGAGTCTAGCTACAAGACTCGTTAATAAAGAAAAACGCTTCTTAGGAGGCAACCCAATTTATCTTTCCCGCAGATTAGGAGTGTCTCGTGTGTTTTAATTCTTTATAGTTTGTTTTATTATGTTTGAACTATCTTGTAATCATGCTTTGTTTGTCTTTAACTTCGTCTTAATTTCAATCAAAGGTATTTTGCAACAATAAGTGTAGGGGAATTTATTCGGCTTTTGGCCAAGTTCAAGCATGTTTAATAAATTGTTTAGGTTCATTCGCGTCATATGATTGAATTGTGAAATCTCAGGTTTTATGCAGATATTTGTACAGGAATTAACTTATGGAATTAAGTGTAGGAAATTTTTCATCAAAAACAAAAATTTCATTTTCACAGAACGTGGAGACGGCGTCACGATTAACACGCGACGCTGTCACCATGACACCTGTGACGAGGTCACACCAACCCCGACGGCATCAAACGCCCAGGTCTAGAAAACTTAAAATTTTTAATATTTTTGAAAATAAAACTTGTACAACATTTAAAATATGTAATATTCTTTTATAAACCTGCATAAAACCACGAATCTAACAATTCTCTCATCCTATCTTTACTGTTTTATCGAGTTGAACCCTAAATTCATATTGTTTATTTGGTAAAACATACATTTTATGCTTGGTATAGTTGTCTTTGTCTTTGATTACAGGTTATATTTGATGAGAAGAAGCTTGGAAGTTCTTAGGAAGCTCTATTAGACGATTCTTGGATGACGATTTAACCAGTTATCGCATGTTTCTTCTCTATTATTGAGCAAACCAGGGGAGTACTAGTTTCTTTTCCTTGTTTTCTTTTCCCTTTATCTGTTTTTATGGGTACTTCTAGAAAACATTGAGGACAATGTATAAAAATAAGTGTAGGGGGGAAATAAGCCTTAGAAACTATTCTTTTATTTGTCATTTGCTTTGTCCTTAAAATGATGAGTAATATATCGAAACATAACATAAGAAGGTGATTTTTACCCAAATTTAAATTTTTTTATGACACATATTGACGAAAACTGAATATTAATAGCGTCTCATGGATATGAAATTATATGACTAGTACAAAACCCTAAAAATTCCACCCCCACAATGTGAGGTTTGCCCTTAGATAATATACCTTTAGCTTGTTCGAGTTAAGGAGTAAGCAATCATGTGTGTCTATTCTGTCGTTACGGATGTGTATGCGTGGTTTTGTCGCCTTTTCTGGAACATTGGTATCGGTTACTTTAGGATTATGAGAGTGTAGCGGTAGTATATTAAATTCTAGAACTTGTTTTTGTGATGCATTCCGAGACCGCATAGTAAGTATTAGGATTTGCTTGATAAGAGGCATTAGGATTAACCCTTGTTTTAAACATGTAATTGTTATGATGGTCACATCGATCATATAAATATCCTACACCCTTGCCATGCACTCATTTTTAGTGCAGGATACCCCTAGTACAACCCTCCGAGCCTATCCTTTTTCACGGTTCTCATAATTTTCTGGTTAATCCGGACTATTAATGAAGAGCATTGTCACCCTTAAACTAATTGTTACACCCAAAAAGCCTTAGCCTACCTTATATGTACTCATCTTTAGTACATTATTGTGATAACCCAAGTTAATTATTTGAGTACACGGTTGCTAAGTCCTTATCCTTGTAAATACAGTTTTGGGACGATTGGGATTCATGGTAGTATTTATTTCGCAGAAGAATGGGGAAGAAAAGTTAATTCAATACCCCCATATGTTTGTCAAATGATCTCCATGTTATTTTGATCCACCTCAATACCGGTCATTAGTTAGATTGTAAATTTCGAGCAAGTAAAAGCTCAAGTGTAGGGGTACGTATTATAAACCCCATGTGATGTATTATGTTATTCAAAAAAATAGAAAAGAAAAAGAAAGAGATTGATGTAAAGTTGTGTAGAGTTTGTATATCTTCGTCCGAGTCTTGGCTTAGCAACCAACCCAAAGTGTATTCATGTAAATAATTAGCTAACCCTTCCACTTCAAATTCACCCAAAGCCACCCAAATGTATCCCATCCGTTTCCGTTTCCATTATATGTTATCTTACACCTACACCCATAACCCTTTATAAAAGACCTCTTAGATAGTAATGAATAATGCTTGCACCTAGCGGTGGAGGTTTGATCCTTTACCAAGCCTATGGTAATTTATATGCTATGACAAGTAATGAGTGTTGATTTTCCGTTTCCCCTATATGTTATAATTTATTATACAACTGAGTGAAAGAGAGAATCCCAAACACTTAGGTGAGGTGCTAGTATATATTTTCCGTACTTTTAATTATGAGGTCTAGAAGGTTGTGTTGTAGAATATTTTTAAAGAGTAGATAAAATGACCCCTCATATTATTATTGTCTAGATAGAAAAGCCCATTTGATTGAGGACAAGCAAATCCCAAGTGTACGGGTATTTGATGATGTGTCATTTTATACACTTTTACAGGGTCGTTTAACCCCCAAAATCGTGTGTTTATGCCCAAAATGGGTACTTAATCGTTCCTTTTTAGGTATTTCTCATTTGGAAGATTTACATGTGACTTAGGCTCATTTAGAGAAGAAACAGACAAGATTCCGAACCAACACCAAGACTCTTGAAGATTTGTGCTCACGGAGCCTAGAGACGGTGTCACAAGCTATACAGGACACCGTCACAACCCATAAAGTGACGGTGTCACAACATTTCAAGACGGCGTCAGGCCGCACCAACTCACACACGGATCTAGAAGATTCTACTTATGATGGCATCCCGACTAAAACACGACGCCGTAACATCGTTTTTCTTATATATACAAACCCGAATTTAGGGTTTTGAGTGTGTAACTTTAGAATAAAAAGAGGGTACAAACCCTAGTTTGTTTATCAGTTGTAGGAGACGATTTTAGGGCCTAAAAACCCTATTGTATTTCTTCCAATTCATGTTTTAATCAAGTAAGGTTTACTTAATCATTCAATATGTCTATGTGTTGTGTGATTATTTATTGTTTGTCAGGCGGTAGTTCGGAGACCAACAGTGAGAGGTTACTAAAGGTAGTTTGGTGGTAGCTCATAGGAACAAACGTGAAAGCCAATACATGGTTGAGGTACACTCTAATGAGATTAACGTAGATATTGATGGTAGAGGCAGTGTGTCGGAACCCAAAATCACCTTCACTTCACCATGGAGACCAAGAAAAATAGATGAGGAAAAATGATAAGAATTGTAGAGAGAGGTTGGAGAGAATTTTAGAGAGAGAAAAACAAGAGTTGGTTAATTCATACAAGTGAAAAATAACAAATGAGAATCAACACCCTCTCCATCCTTGGAGAGGGGTATTTATAGTTAAAACCAAGAGGCTTTCATGCCTTGGTGTTTCTACGGGCCGGGCTTGGGATTACTTGGGCTTTCGCCCGATACACGTGACCGATTAGATTACACAAAGAGCCCGTTTACCCGTCTAGCCTATTACAACGTATAATTAATTAATGACCGAGACCTAATATAATTAATGAACGAACTTCCTTGTTCGACTCAATATTTTGAGGCTAACAATCTCCCCCGAAGTGAGTTCATTGTGACACTCCTTCGTGAGATCAATGAGATTGCTTTTGTCGTTGAGCTCTTGTGATCTTTGTCTCTGTCTACGTTGTAGGCTTGTTCCTTCATGCTTTGTGATCTTTGATCTTTAGCCTTTGTCATTGTCTTTTGACTTTGTCTTTTTCGTCCGAGATCTTTAAATCTTTATCCTTCCGTCTTGATCGTCTTTGCCACCTTGCGATCTTGTGTCTTGACCAACATGCTCATACTTTGCATCATCTTGAAAGCTTGCTAACAATCTCCCTTGATAGACTTGATATCTTTGAAGGAAGATCTTGTATATCAGAGTTTGTGCGGAAGTCTTTGTCTTTAATTCTTGAGCTTTCATGATTCTTGAATCTTGATGCTTATAGAGCATGAGCATGTGGTAATGAATCCGACTTTAGCTGGAATGAGGCATCACCATCTCCATCTTTATGTATCCTGAAATAAAATAGTTAG
>BQNB010075847.1:0-14392 GCA_026074375.1 Tanacetum coccineum | reverse complement strand
TATCGGGCTAAAAGCCCACGAGAAGCCAAGCCTGGCCCATTTAGAAGCCCATACGCCTCACCTAAGGCAAAAGGGTATAAATATCCCTTCACCACACTTAGTGAAGGGTGTTGGTTACATTTTTCATTTCACTTGTAACTCTACTTTTCTCTAATCTATTCTTCCTTTCTTGTTTCTCTCTCTACTTTCTCTCTCTAAGTTTTCTTCTTATTTCTTGCTTATTGGTAAAGATTATAGTTGTGTAATGTATTAAACTAGGGGGATAACACAGTGTTACATTCTATTACTTTATGACATGTGATACTATTACTCATATATAAAATACCATAATCAGTGTCACATTATATTGCTTTATCACATGAGATATTACTCTTAAGTGACTAAGAAACATAAATTAAATACCTTCATCTTCCTTGCATGTTAGATCACAAGAGATAAATAAGTGTCACATACCAATACCAAAATGAATAAAAAGGAAACAAACTATGAAAATAGAAACTTGACGTATTCTTAAAATCAAATAAGTGTTTGCATTGCTTTTAAGCAAAATAAGAATTCACGTAAAGAGACTTAACCCTTTTAATCCTACTAATAGTATAATATCACAAGCGATGGATAACATTGATTACATGTTAAAATTTTCAAAAATAACCACAATTAGTGTCACATTATATTGCTTTATCACATATGATATTAATCATATGTGGAATACCATAACTAGTGTCACATTATATTGCTTTTATCACATGAGATTTTATTATTATTTTTTTATCACTGGTGATATTACAATGTCGGTGGTAATAAGTGTTAAGTGATGGGTGAATCTTAGTTAATAAAGGTCCAAATTATGTATCATTGGTAATATTACAATGTTAGAGGTAATAATTGTTACGCCACGGGTGAATCTTAGTTGATAAAGGTTATATTTATCACTAGTGATATTACAATCTTAAGGGTAATCAATGTTAAGCCATAAGTGCATCCTAGTTGATAAAGGTATTTATCACCGATGATATTAAAATCTCAAAGGTAATCAGTGTTAAACCACAAATGAATCTTAGTTAATAAAGGTTCTGAAGGCGGATTTGGCAAGTCTGAAGGCTAATGTTATTTTCAAACAATCTTAGAATATCACATGTTGTAACGAAAGTTTATGTACCTAGTGGTTAAGAGGTTAGGGGTTTTGGTATAAGGTTTAGTGGTTAGTGGTTTTTGGTATAGCTTTTAAAGTTTATGTATATATCACTTGTGATATTATACCTAGTGGTTAGAGGCTTAGAGTTTTTGGTATAGGGTTTAGTGGTTAGGAGTTTAGGGTTTTTGGTATAGATTTTACGATTTATGTATATATCACTTGTGATATTATACCTAGTGGTTAGAAGTTTAGGGTTTTTGGTATAGGGTTTAGTGGTTAGGAGTTTAGGGTTTAGCAGTTAGTGGTTTAGGGTTTTGGTATAAGGTTTTAGTTAATAGAGGTTCTGAAGGCGGATTTAGCAAGTCTGAAGGCTGATGTTGTTTTCAAATAGTCTTAGAATATCACATGTGGTAAAACATGAAATCAACAACAATAATAAAAAAACTAATAATACATTTGATAAAATTGACTTCATTTATTATCATTTGTGGTATTATACTTCATTTTTTTATACCTTAGTTTATCATAAGTGCTAATTCATTAAATGGGCAAAACATACAACATCTTATTTACACATCACATGATTATTATAAGTGATAATACATTAAAATGAACAATATATCCAAGTCACAAACCAATTAACACAAAACATTTTGTTGCACATACTATTCAACAAACAAGTTCCATATTCACCTTTAGGACTACAAATATTCAGTTACATAAAATATATAACCAACAAGTTCCATATTAAGTAACTGGATATTACACCAACTTGTGATATTACACATAGTGGTTAAGGGTTTAGGGTTTTTGGTATATGTTTTAGTGGTTAGGGGTTTAAAGTTTTTTGGTATAGATTTTAAAGTTTATGTATATACCACTTGTGATATTACACCTAGTGGTTAGGGTTTTAAGGTTTTTGGTACAAGTTTTAGTGATTAGGGGTTTAAGCTTTTTGGTATAGGGTTTAGTAGTTAGGGGTTTAGGGTTTTTGGTATAGATTGTAAAGTTTATGTATATATCACTTGTGATATTATACCTAGTGATTAGAGGTTTAGGGTTTTTTGTATAGGGTTTAGTGGTTATGGGTTTAGGGTTTTTGGTATAGATTTTAAAGTTTATGTATATATCACTTGTTATATTATATCTAGTGGTTAGGGCTTTAGGGTTTTTGTTATAGGGTTTACTAGTTAGGGGTTTAGGATTTTTGGTAAATATTCTAAAGTTTCTGTATATATCACTTGTGATATTATACCTAGTGGTTAGAGGTTTAGGGTTTTTTGGTATAGAGATTAGTTGTTATGGGTTTAGGGGTTTTGGTATGGATTTTAAAGTTTATGTATATATCACTCGTGATATTATACCTAGTGGTTAGGGGTTTAGGGTTTTTGGTATAGGGTTTAGTGGTTAGGGAGGGGGATTTAGGGTGTATGGTATACGGTTTAGCGGTTAGTGATTTAGGGTTTTGGTATAGAGTTTACTGGTTAGCTGTTTAGGGTTTTTGGTATAGGGTTTAGTGGTTAGGGGTTTAGGGTTTTTGTTATAGGTTTTAAATTTATGTATACATCACTTGTGATATTATACCTAGTTGCTATGGGTTTTGGGGGTTTTGGTATAAGGTTTAGGGTTTTTGGTATAGATTTTAAAGTTTATGTATATATCACTTGTGATATTATACCTAGTAGTTAGGGGTTTAGGGTTTTTGGTATAGGGTTTAATAGTTAGGGGTTTAGGGTTTTTGGTATATATTTTAAAGTTTATGTATATATCACTTGTGATATTATACCTAATGGTAGGCGTTTAGGGTTTTTGGTATAGGGTTTAGTGGTTAGGAATTTATGGTTTTTGGTATAGCTTTTAAAGTTTATGTATATATCACTTGTGATATTATACCTAGCTGTTAGGGTTTTAAGGTGTTTGGTATAAGGTTTAGTGGTTAGGGTTTAGGGTTTTTGGTATAGGGTTTAGTGGTTAGGGAAGGTGGTTCAAGGTTTTTGCTATAGGGTTTAGCGGTTAGTGGTTTAGGGTTTCGGTATAGGGTTTAGTGTTTAGTTGTTTAGGGTTTTTGATATAGGGTTTAGTGGTTAGGGGTTTAAGGTTTATGTATATACCACTTGTGATATTATACCTAGTGGTTAGGGTTTAGGATTTCTGGTATATGGTTTAGTGGTTAGGGGTTTTAAGGTTTTTGGTATAATATCGTTGATAGATAACGTATGAAAACGGAAGAAACCGTCTGAAAACTGCCGAAAACAGAAAAAACGGGTGAAATAGACAAAAATTGAAAGAAATCTGTGAAAACTTACAATAACGTAAAAACAAACGAAAACGTAAGTAAACGGACTGAAACATATGAAAACGGATGAAAACGACCGAAAACGTGCGAAAACAAAAGAAAGCGTGCGAAAACAAGCGAAAACCTGCGAAATCAGACAAAAACGCGCGAAAGCGGACAGAAACGCTCTAACGCTAACCGAAATGCGCAAACACTGGCTGAAACGCGCGAACGCTTGCCGAAACGCGCGGACTGTTGCCGAAACGCGCGGACGCTGTCCGAAATGCGCGAACGCTGACCGAAACGCGTGAACGCTGGCCGAAACGGGCGAACACTGGCCGAAATGCGCGAACGCTGGCCGAAACGCGCGAAGACTGGTCAAAACGCATGAAGGCTGACCGAAACGCGCGAAGGCTGCCGAAACGGGCGAAGGTTGGCCGAAACTGGCGAAGGCTGGCCGAAACGCGCGAAGGTTGGCCAAAACGCGCGAAGGCTGGCCAAAACGCATGAAACGCGCGAACGCTGACCAATACGCGCGAACGCTGGCCGAAACTCGCGAACGCTGGCCGAAACGTGCGAAAGCTGGCCGAAACGCGCGAAAGCTGACAAAAACGCGCGAAAGCTGACGAAAAGGCGCGAAAGCTGGTGAAACGAGTGAAAGCTAGCCAAATCGCGCGAAAGCTGACGAAAACGCGCGAAAGCCAACGAAAACACACAAATGCGGACGAAAGCGTAAGAAAATGTCCAAAAATGAACTAAAATGTGTAAAAATGTTTGAAAACGAAAGAAAAGGTGCGAAAGCGAACAACAGAAAAAGTGTGAAAACAGACGAAAACATATGAAAACGTTCGAAAACGTAAGAAATCATGCGAGAACGTAAGAAAACGTGCGAGAACGTCTAAAAAAGAACGAAAACGCGCGAAAACGTGTGAAAACAGACGAAAACACGCGAAAGAGTACGAAAACGTGCGAAAACGTATGAAAACGTACAAAAACGTACAAAACGTAAAAAAACGTAAAACGTAAAAAACGTACAAAATATCAAAAAGGTTAATTAATTGCAATTTGGGCAAGATTTGCAAACTCTACAAATAATGAGGGAGTGGTTAGTGTGAGTTTTAGTATATTTACACTTTTGGTCCCTCCATGTTTTTTTAATCTTAAATCTCGTCTTTTTAGTCTAATGAAATGGATGATCTAGATTTGTTACTTGGTATGTAAGGAGAAACTAGCATGCAAAATAACTCAACACATAATCCTTTTATAGTTTTAGACAAATATATCACTTTTAGATTTGAACTAGTTGAATCAAATAATCGTCAACTTTTTTTATCGCTTGACCTATTTAGTTAAACATGTTAAACATGTCACAAACTTGTTACACGTGTTTTACAGGTTTAGATTATGGTTAAGTTTTATAACACGATTAATAAACGAGCCGTGTTTGGGCAGAAGATGTCACACCCCCAAATAGAGTCCCGTCTGAATAAGCGTCCGGGGCATGACGTTCATGATTATCTCAGTTTCAAAGCATAAAGAACGACCTCTAGGGGTACGTTTTGAAAATAAACACCGTTGCATTAAATTAAAATAGTAATAAGTTTTACATCGATCAAATCAAATGATTAAGAGTCAAAATGCGGAAGCTTAAATGAGTTCAACAATGGTATTTAAACATAGGTAAAATCATAGACAAGTTCTTGAAATCCGGTCCGGGCAAATAGACTTCACATAAATTAAGCAACGACATCCATGCTAAGCACCTGAGAAAAACATGCTTAAAACGTCAACATAAAGTTGGTGAATTCATAGGTTTAGTTCAAACGTTATTATAGTGGACCACAAGATTTCAAAATGTATGTTACAGTTATAACAGATACAACTTCACATAAAGAGGCATTTACGCTGCACTAAGCTCATGACACCGAAGCTAATAGTGGAAAGTAGGATATAACATGCTAAGTATAGCTTGCCCTTACAGGTGTCCGACCAAAGATCACCTAACTAGATTCGACATGACATATATCCGTTTGTTCTTGGCAATCTCAAACAAGTGCTTCTTACCCGGATAGGGATAATTAGTCCCAATAGATCTATTTATTCACTCGCGCTTACTTAACCAGCCAGTCGGTTAAAGGTAATTAACGGTTTATGATAATTCGGGCAATAGTGGTCTAAACGCTACTTAGGCAACACGTAAACGGGAAAAATTCTCACGTATAGTACTTGTGTCCAGTTTTAAAAATAAGCAATGTTTCTCACCCCAAGTTATAAAACATTTATTCAAAACGAGTAAAATATGGGGTTATGAACTCCCCTTAAGCGAGCCGTGCATCAAAAGAAATCAATCAAGTGAAGACGAATCACACGGTCCTAGCGACAACCTAACATATAGTTGTCGTTTAAGAATAATGTACAACGAATAACGCTTAACGCAAGAGCTGATCATCCAAGCATGAGTAGACACGACGTATCCTTTTCAAAGCGTACTTTCAAAAGTGATAAGTTTTGACAAGTCTCGACACTTTGAAACATCTTTAAAATATTTTGTCTTTTAGTGTATTTTGTCTTTTAGTGTATTTCTTCTTTTAGTGACCCGACACACCAAAGTTGACTCAATAACCGCAAAGGTTGACCTAAAGTCGACACTTATCGTTATTCTTCATTTCATCATTAGTCTGATAATAAAAGTATATTTTTTGACACATTTATAGAGTTTATAAAATTTCGACATGACATTTCTAAAAATATCAACTTTCCATTTTTATCCGACTCGACTCGTGAAAATATCCATTTTATAAAAGTACATCTTTTATTGACCCGTAAGAATATCTGACAACTAACTTAGTCACGATCCTACATTTTATTAAGTTACCAACATGACAAATAAGTTTTTAAAACACCATGTGTGAGACACATATGGTTCGAACCATATGGACTCCAAAAAGTCTATCCGTACGATTTTCGACAACACCGCAAATATTACAACAAATCCATTCCAAACCTAACCCTCATCGACTTTCAATTCACGCTTTCAATAAAACCAACATCTAACTTAATCCCTTCGCCATCAATATTTAAACTCATTATATACGATAATCTCAAATAAATAATATAGCCATAGTAATAACAATATATATATATATATATATATATATATATATATATATATATATATATATATATATATCAAAATGATCGTAACGAACTTTTGAACGCAAAAGTACAACTACTTTTCATGTTCTTCCATTTATAAATAAAAAGATTAAACTTTGAGACTTGAAGTTTTATAGAAAAATAGATAATGATTTTCACAACGATCCGCTTTGTACACCTTGTTCGGAATGATCATACGAATGCAAAAGTACAACTCATTTATGAAAAAGAAGAGATGACTTACAAGAAAATGCGATGAGAAGATGATTAGAAACTAAGAACAACCCAAACGTTGTTTGTTAGATATTAGAAAAAGACTCGGTCACCCCGTGTATTTTATAGTTTATCGTAGCTCGTAGTTTAACGCTTAATGTATAACATTCGGTAATGGACCGGGTATAAAACCCAATGTGTAAGCCCACTACAAAGGCCCTTTGGCCGGTTTTGTACACAACTATATAAGCCTCTTCCATCTTATGGAAGAGATGGTTAGTCATTTTTGTTAGGATTATGAAAAGTGTCGATTATGTGGTTTTATTATTAGACTTTATTTTGTTTAGTTTAAAATAGCTTGTAATAAGGTTTATTATGCTTTAAGAAAGAAATAGCATAATATCCAAAGTCTAGGGACTAGTATTGTAAAATTAAAAAAATAAGGAAGGGTAGCCTCCCTCCCTCTGCCTATAAATAGCCCTCTAATCTTCATTAGAGGGTGATGCTTTTGTAAACAACTTTCATTTCCCTCCTAAATAAGATTTGAATGTTCCCTCCATTTTCTCTCATTCTCTCTAAGCTTGCATGTTGATATGATTGATTCAAAATTCATGTGACCTAACAAGTGGTATCAATCGCCAATAGAGAAGTAGAGTGTTCGATTTGTGAGTGTTTTTGTTCGACCAAGAATCAAGAATTGGTGGTTTTCGAATTCGGTAAGTACTATTGAGGTTTTGAGATTGATTTTGGCTGTGGTTTCGAGATATTGGACGTTATTGTACTCTCGGAACTGTTCATTTCATCCAGTCCAACATTCAAAGACAAAGCACATTGACATCCGGTATCATTTTATTAAAGAACACGTTGAGAGGGGTACTGTGGAAATTTACTTTGTCGAAACAGAATACCAATTAGCGGATCTATTTACTAAGGCGCTTCCAAAAGAACGCTTTGAGTATCTAGTTCATCGCATTGGTATGAGATGTATGACTCCAACTCAGTTGGAAAGTCTGACAAAGTCATCTTCGTAAAAAGATCATACATCACAATCATGTAAATAAATTTTAAAAACAAAAGAAAAAAAATTGAAAAATTTCAAAAATAACAAAAATATTTGTCACATTTTTATATTAATTTTTTTATTATATATATATATATAATAATTTAAAAAGAATTACAATTTTTTGTTTCATGATTCCAAGTTTCTTATTAAAATCTCTTACATGGCAAAATACGGAATCATGATTCAAGGGGGAGTTTTTACAATTTTCATTCACAAACATCTTTTTGATAATAAAATTTGGAAATGTTATATTTTCAAGGGGGAGTTTTATTTGAAAAAGTAACAATTTTTTCATTTTCGAACTATGAATTTAACATAATTGTCATTTCAAAGGGGAGTGTTTGAAAAAAAATTCATTATTTAAGGGGGAGTTTGTGTAATTTCATAAACAAAAATCGGTACATATCAAGTACAAGGACTGAATGTGCAAATTTTTTAACAGTTTTCGGTAAAATTAAAGTACAGGGACTGAATGTGAAAATTTGTCAACAATTTTCGATAAAAGTGAAGTACATGGACTGAAAATGTCAATTTTCAAAACTGTTTTCGGTGGCTGTATAAAGGATTTTCATTTCAATTTTACTTTTCTTTTTTACCGACTCCTATTTACCGAATTTGAGTAGAAGTGTGTTTTTAGATATCTAAGTTCATTACAACGCTTGTGACTTCACTTCTTACTCAAACGTAAGTAGAAATAAATGTTTTAGGAGTTTTTGAGTTAGTTGGGATTACCGAGTTTGAACTCGGTAAAAATAAGATTTACCGAATTTGCTAGATTACCGAGTTTAGAGTAAAACGTGTCTTACCGAGTTTTTGTAGCATTTGAATAATCTTTGGCATTAGATTTAGTGTAAAAAGTGTTTTAAGACAATAAAATGCTAATAGAATGGTTAGGATTGAATGTTGAATAAACTCGGTAAAACATTACCGAATCTGTTAGTTTACCGAGTTTAATTTCTTGTGCACAGGTTAAATGTCAAAATCGGTAAGGTCAACTGGTCAAAATCGGTAGTCAACAAAAGTCAAACTCAGTAAAGCTTTAATTGTTTGTGGTTTGTGAAAGTGTTTTTGTAAATGTAATAATGTTGTTGATTCATGATTGGAATTGTGTGAATGTCTGTGAAAAACAAAATGAACAGTTGTTTTTGTGTGCTCAAATTCTGACAAATAATTTTGGCAAAGAAATAAGTTTTCATGAATTCTATTCTATGAATCATATATGTCTATTCGTAATTGTTTAAGTGGACTAAGTCATGTCCGGTTTTGACCTTTTTCTGCATTGAACAGAATGAGGAGTGAGTGTCTTAGTGCCCATTCAATTATTGAATAAGATGTGTTTGTATTCATGGTTTAGGCTTCATAATCAAATGTGAAAGAATCAATGTTTTTATAACTTGAATATGTTAATTTCAAATCTCAATTGTTTAAGTAGACTAAGTCATGTCCGGCTACGGCCGTTTTCTGTAATGAACAGAATGAGGAGTGAGCGACTTAGTGTCCATTCAGTTGTGGGTTTGTGATTACATTATTCAATATTATCAACATCATGAAAAGTATTGTCACATGATTTTTGAAAAAGTTCTCAAAATCTGTTATTGTGTCAAAATGATACTCTTTCTTAAAATAATTTTAAGAAGTTGAAGGATTTCTCTTGAATTTTTCATAACTGTGTCTTGATTCAAATCAAAAGAGAAATCTTCATACTTCTTGAGAGAGTATCATGTCACAAAGAATTTCTGGTGAGAATATTCTAAAAACAGAAAGAGAGAGCTAAATCCATACGCGAAAAAGCAAATCAAAAGTGTGTTCGAAAAAGAAATGCCAGAACACATAAAAATGGTAAATAAAAAGAATAATTCGAATAAAGCGTATGGCATGTGCTAGAAAAAGCAAGAACGAGCACATGAGAAAAAAACTGATCAAAAATATGTTCAAAAAGAATTGCCAAAACATATAAAAACAGACAGAGAGGAAAAAGACAAAAATGTCAAAAGAATTATTTGTTTCCTAACACCTCAATTGTATTCATTCAGTTATCATCATGGCACAACAACAACATGCAGCTGATGTTCATCCAGATGAACTGTGTCCTCCAAACAAGCGATATGACCTTATGGATGCAAACAAGAAGGTTGAGTTGGAGCATGTGCAATGTCCATCAGAGAGCAAGATTCTGATGAATATTATTAAGAATCATCCGTTACGATTTAGCATTGCAGCTTCAACATCTGTACCTTGGATTTATATAACACAGTTCTGGCATACTTTAAAAGAATACGGATCAAAGCATCGACTCAAGTTCTTGCTGGATAGAAAAGAGCTTAACTTACTCTGGATGGACTTTAGTACAATCTTTCATCTTAACAATGAAATGATACAAATCATGCTTGTTTGTAGCCACCCCATCATTCTCTGATATGGGTTCCTGTTACAAGCAAATGTTGGGATTTACAATGGAACTCAAGACTGTTTCTAATTTCAAGATATCTGGTCTTCTACAGCCTTGGCAGACGTTATGCAAGATATTCTCCAAGTGCTTGACTACCAGCGTTAAGGCATGGATCCATCCGCCATTGCAGATACAAGCAAATGTTATATGCTTTTTTAATAACATTCATGTGGATTTTTTGACGGAGTTAATGTGGGAAGGCATTTAATTTCGCTTCATTCTTCCTGCAACTTCGATAAAATTACCAACGATATACGAAGATAATCATCAGTCATTATATGGGACTATATTTCCTAAATTTCAAGCCGTGCGCGAGATGGTTTTCCAATCTTCAAGATGATGATATTATGAAGATATCTTCAATAGGAAGAAACAAGAACCAAGGTTGGGGATAGGATACCAGGCATGGATGTTCACTGATGAATAAAGCTTTCAGAGCATTATAAGAATATGTAGAGGTATATTGGGCTAGACGTTACTGACTCAGTCACAGCCGTCGGAGTATACCCAGGGAACGCATTAGGACACATAGCGCCTAGGACACCTAACCTGCTTACGGAGTCTGCTGAAGTCAAGTGTTCCAAAATGATCAACTGTGATCCATTTTTGATTACCATCAAGGCAATCTGCACGACTAACACCACCTGTTCCAGTGCCATCAGCAGAAAAAGTTGATTACCGAGTTTGAACTCGGTAAAGATGAGGTTTACCGAGTTTGTGTTTTACCGAGTTTAGTTCTTTGGGCACAGGTTATAATCTGTCAATGATTTAATCACTTAGATGATATTGAGTTTATGGTAACAAACGAGTTTCGTTCTTTGTGCACAGGTTATAATCTGACAATGATTTAAACACTTAGATGATATTGAGTTTATAGGATCAAAAGCCATTATTTTTAAAACTCAGTAGAGGTTAATGGTGAAAATCAGTTTAATTGTTTGTGGTTTTGTGAAAGTGTTTTGTATATGTAATAATGTTGTTGCTTCATGATTGTAATGCTTATTGTGTGAATGTCTGTGAAAAACAAAACGATCAGTTTCTAGTGTGCTGAAAATCTGACAAATAATTCTGGCAAAGAAACAAGTTTTCATGAATTCTATGCTATGGATCATATATGTCTATTCGTAATTGTTTAAGTGGACTAAGTCATGTCCGGTTTCGACCGTTTTCTGCATTAAACAGAATGAGGAGTGAGTGACTTAATGTCCATTCAATTATCGAATCAGATGTGTTTGTTTTCATGGTTTAGGCTTCATAATCAAATGTAAAAGAATCAAAGTTTTCATAACTTGAATATGTTAATTTCAAAACTCAATTATTTAAGTGGACTAAGTCATGTCCGGCTACGGCCGTTTTCTGCAATGAACAGAATGAGGAGTGAGTGTCTTAGTGTCCATTTAGTTGTGGATTTGTGATTACATTATTCAATATTATCAACATCATGAAAAGTTTTGTCACATGATTTTTGAAAAAGTTCTCAAAATCTGTTATTAGTTGAAGGATTTCTATTGAATTTTTCATAACTGTGTCTTGATTCAAATCAAAAGAGAAATCTTCATCCTTCTTGAGAGAGTATCACGTCACAAAGAATTTCTGGTGAGGATATTCTAAAAATAGAAAGAGAGAGCTAAATACATACGTGAAAAAGCAAATCAAAAGTGTGTTCGAAAAAGAAATGCCAGAACACACAAAAATAATAAATAAAAAGAATAATTCGAATAAAGCGTATGACATGTGCTAGAAAAAGCAAGAACGAGCACATGAGAAACAAACTGATCAAAAATATGTTCAAAAAGAATTGCCAGAACATATAAAAACAGACAGAGAGGAAAAAGACAAAAATGTCAAAAGAATTATTTGTTTCCTAACACCTCAATTGTATTCATTCAGTTATCATCATGGCACAACAACAACATGCAGCTGATGTTCATCCAGATGAAATGTGTCCTCCAAACAAGCGATATGACCTAATGGATGCAAACAAGAAGGTTGACTTGGAGCATGTGCAATGTCCCGAGAGCAAGATTCTGATGAATATTATTAAGAATCATCCGTTACGATTCAGCATTGCAGCTTCAGCATCTGTACCTTGGATTTATATGGCACGGTTCTGGCATACTTTGAAAGAAGACGAATCAAAGCATCGACTCAAGTTTTTGCTGGATAGAAAAGAGCTTACACTTACTCTGGATGACTTCAGAACAATCTTTCATCTTCCACAAGCAAATGATAACAATCATGCTTCGTTTGTGCCACCACCGTAACATCCGAGAATTTTCGAAACTTTGAATGACGATTTTACCCTTTGACTTTTAGGGTCTGACTTGACTTTTTGACCTTTGGTCTTTTATTGTCACATAAAAGCAATTACCGCGTAACCGGTAATTTTTCGGAACATATTTAAAAGATATATGTTATTCCTAGGTTGATTTATCATAAACGAGCAGCTAAATCACGTTTTCATTATTCGGACTCTAAAACAATTTGATGTAAAACGACATTCCTAACAACTTTTTAGTTTTGACCGAGACCCGAAAACAGTCAGAAGGTGACTGAAATTCCCTCGCAAGATTTAGAAACGAGAAAATAATTAAATTATAATTAATTTACACTTTTTATTAAATAAAAATATTTAATAAATTAGTCATCATTTTATTCAGTAACGGTTGTTGATAACGCAAATATACGGGTTAAAAATTTATTTCTATTTTTACTTTTGAACGAGACGTAACCGGTTCACCAAATAAATAACGAACATTTTTTTAAATGTTATAAAAATATTTATGAAATATTATCAAATAAATACTCGTTTTTATCGGAAAAATGATTTGAAAAACAACGGCGCGAGTTTCGTGACTCGAATCAACCGTTAAGTAGTTCAAACGAGTCCCGAACCAATAGTTATAAAAACTATATAAAAAAGTTACATTTTTAACCCTAAACTATTATTCACTTTACAATTTCATTTTAAACTTTTATATATAAATAAAAGTTTTATACAATTTTATTCATTTTAACAAAAACATAACAAACATCTTCATCACTCTCTCTCTCTCTCCCAAATAATCTGGCCATCGCCGCCCCACCTGCGGCCACCGCCCGCCACCAACCGCCGCCGTCGCCGGAAAACTTTTCCGGCGTACTTTTCCGGCCGAATTCAAAAATGGTTCTCACCAACGGATCTACCCGATCCCCCATGTCATGCGCCACCACTCGCCACCCTACTATCACCATCGTCACCCCCATCATCCCCACGACAGCCCCTCCATCTCCACCACCGTCATCATCATCATCATCATAACATCACCAACCCACTGCCATCGTCATGCACAGGCTGCGTTTGGTCTTCTATACACGTACAGGGTGCGTTTGGTTTTGTTATACACGCAACAAGGATGCGTTTGGTTTGCACCGAAATGGGGTGCGTTCGGTTGGGCTTAACAACAACAGGGGCGGGTTCGGTTTGGGTTGTCACAAAAGAAAATAGGTGCGTCGGGTTTGGTCATATCCACCTCAAGGGTGTGTTGGGATGGGTGGCAGCCACCCAAAAAGGGTGTTCGTTTGGTGGTTCAGCAGCAAGGGCTGCGTATGGTTTATATGTTAACACCACGTGAGGGTGTTGGTTTCGGTGGAAAACCACCACAACAAATAGGGTGCACTCGGTTTAAGCAAAGCACCAAGAGGGTGCGGTTGGTTTTCATACTCGCACCAAGAGTGTGTTTGGGTTGTTATATCACATATAGAGCGTGTTTGGTTTCCGGGCCAGAAAAGGGTGCGTTGGGTTTTATAACAAACAGCCAAGGGTGCGGTTGGTGGTAACACCCACCGAGTGCATGGGTTTGTAGTTTCAACCGACCAGGGTGCGTTTGGTTTTTATCACAGAAATGGATGCGTTTGGTTTAGTTAAAACGCCACAAGGGCGCGTTTGGCAGATTAGGGTGCGTTTGGTTTTCATATTATACACAAAGGGTGCGTTTGGTTTTGTAGAAACATGATAGGGTGTGTTTGGTATTAAAAATAACCCACAAGGGGCGTTTGGTTGTGGGTTTAACAGCCCACAAAGGGCGTTTGGTTGGGCAGAAAACAACATAAGGGGGTGTT
>BQNB010075846.1:0-31344 GCA_026074375.1 Tanacetum coccineum | reverse complement strand
AGATTTACGTTGATGGCATAATTTTTGGGTCTACAAACCCTAAATATTCAAAAAGATTTGAAAAGTTAATGCACAATAGATTTGAGTCCCCAAAAGGTATTTTTATCAATCAGGCCAAGTATGCTTTAGAAATTCTGAAAAAGCATAATATGGACAATTGTCACTCCATTGGTACACCATTGGCTACTAAACCCAGCCCTTCATGAGGATCGGTTTAAGTATCTTGTCAGAAGGATTGGTATGAGATGTTTGACTCCAGCTGATCTGGAGGTTCTGACAAATGAGACTGCTTGATATCATCATCAAACATCACCATGTAAATATTTTTGAGAAAAGCAAAATACAAAAATATAAAACTTCAAAAAGAAAATACAAAATCAGAAAAACAGAAAATTTCCAAAAAGATTCTTCTCGACATGTCTCTTGGAATCGATAACATTTACGTGCTTAGAAATGTCGATTAACATTGACACGGGTGTGTAAATGAAGTTCGAGCGAGAGTTTGCAAATAGTTTCAAAACATGTCATTTCTAATTTTCTAAATGGCTTATGTGCAAATATTAGTACATAACCCGGACTTCAAATAAAGGAAGGTTTATAACTTATCCTCACAACGAGAAAATTAACGTTTCTCGGTCTTGAGCTATTTCAAGGACTCAAATGTTTTTTAGCTCAAGAAAAAGGATAGTGTACGTTTCAGTGCGCTTACCCTTACCGTTAGAAGAGAAGTCCTCTAACATATGGTTTTTCAAAACGTTGAACATGATTTTTCAAGAATTTCTCCATGACAATTCATAATCTTTCAAAATTGTGTGTTCAACACTCCAACCCTCACAATGTTTTCAAAAGACAACAATTTCTCAATTGGTCCTATTTTTGAGGGGGAGTTTTTCAAAAAACAAAGTTTTAATGTTTTTGGATACATCAACAACGACGACAATCTTATGTTTTCAAAACATTATCAAATGTTCCAAACCTTATGCTTGATAATATTTTCTCCCACAGAATTTTCAAGACATATTTTAATCACAAGGTATTTCAAAAACTAAGTGTTTATTATTTAAAATAAGGGGAGAAAATGTAATTAAAATATGATCTATTCGACTCAATGTGCTGAAAAGTAAGAAAAGGTTTTATGGTTCGATCTTATACCCAACAACATCTTAATTTCACGACGATTCTGAAGTCATAAGGTGGTTAGGTTAGGAATCAATCCTATGATCCAACCAGAACCGGAGGATCTACCCAAGGATAATCCAAAGTTAGAATGCAGTCCTTAGGTATGATTGGAGATGAATGTATATGGGAATAATGCAGACTACAGATTGAGCTAACACTGAAACAATTCATAACAAGTGTTAGTAATGACGTCTGGTAAGCATTGAAGGCGTGAAGAATGAAAAAGAAATGTATGAATACAGGGTCTAAAGAAAGTATGCCTCAACACAAACTTAAGGCAGGAAACCGAGTCAAATAACCCCCCCCTATGCTGTCAGAATCACAAGATGATGTTGACATTGAAAATTGACATTCATGGACCCAGTGATGCAATTGACAACCCTTCCCAGCCATTCGAGTTTCTCTTAAAAGAAACTTGTCTCATTTGTCATGGAGATACACACGTTATCTATTGACATCTCACTCCGAGATCGTTGATATTGAATAGGTGGCAATCTGCTCCAGCCTCCGAGTACTAAAACCAAAATGCACTAATCGAGTCTAGAGCCAAGAGATCAATAAAAATCTCGTTAGGACACATTCCATTTCAAACACTTGTTGAACATCATCAAGTTCACAAGCTGTTAACAAGAGTCCTACGCAATATCCTTGTGATATTTGCCAGAACATCAGAGTGATACTTTTAGTATTCACAATGAAGATGGAAATCCTGCTTGAGCCAGCATCAAACAAGCTCTTGGTAGGTGACTTGCGAGATTCTATATGAATCAAACTTGTGACAACTGGATATCGATTTGGTCCAGTAAATGAATTGACGGTTGATGAATTTTGATAAAAGATTAAAACTCCCGATGTGTTACAAAAACGCTTTTACAAGTAATACGTCGATTGATTTTCAAATCAATTTTCTCGATTATCACTAACGTAAACCTGCAGGTTAAAACGGTGGTGACGGTATCCCAATCAACCAAAGTCGATTCATTACCACATATTCATGCTCATTCTACAAAGACAAACTATCATGAAAGCTCAAGATTTAAAGACAAAGACTTCCGCTAACTCTGATTTGAAGCTTTCAAGATAAGGCATAGTATGAGAATGTTGGTCAAAGACACAAGATCGCAAGATGGCAAAGACGATAAAGACAATGACAAAGGCTCAAAGTCAAGATCGCAAAGCATGAAGGAACAAGCCTACAACAAATAACAAAGAGAAAGACCAAGACCGCATGAGCTTAACGACAAAAGCAATCTCATTGATCTCATGAAGGAGTGTCATCAATGAACTCACTTCGGGGGAGATTGTTAGCCTCAAAATATTGAGTCGAACATGAAGTTCGTTCATTATGTATTTAAGTCTCGGTCAATCAATTAGTTAACGTTGTAATAGGAAAGTATCGGGAATCGGGCTCGATAGTTAATCTAATATTGTATATGTTTCGGGTTTAATCCCAAGCAAAACCCGAGCCCGGGTCCTAGTTAAATATCCCGCGCGTCATTTAACGCGACGGGGTATATAAACTCTTTTCTATTTAGAAAAGAGTTAGTTGTTCATTTTCTAAATAATTCCATTTCTCTTTTCTCTCATCTTTCTCTCTAACCTCTCTCTAGTTTCTCTCTCTAGAACAACTCACCTCCTTTCTCTTTTCTTGATCTAATTTCGTGTTTAAATATATGAAGTGAAGTGTTACGGGATCCTACAGGTTTGTTGTTTCTCGCATTGTTAGATGTTATTTGTATTAACATTTTGCGATTACAGGTTTTCGTTCGCCTCATTCATCATAGAATACTCTAGGTAGTTATTTAAGATTTTAGAAAATAAGTAATTATGTTGTTTTCTTGATTCTCAAATAATTTCCTAGAGTATTTAATCTCGATTGGCTTGACGATAATCTTTGACGTACATGTTCCCTGGAAGGTAGTTTACCTACAATCGTATCTTAGCGGGGAAACTGCGTCACATATGTGGTTGCAGCCACGATTGGTGTTTTGGCATGGTAACCTCAGAGCTTTTATGTAGCAACAACAGCCTTCATTTCACCCTGCTTTGAAGTTTGCAGAACTGAGTATTGGTTTATTATCGTTACATCCTTAAATGTTAATGTAAATCACTATTAATGGCGCAACATGATGGCATATCTTAATTAGCCAATGAACATGGCGACGATTGGAGTAGTGTTTGCTTACCTTTCACGATGAATTTCAATTTTCTTCCATTGTTTTGAATTTTTGTACAGGTGATTATTGGTGCAACATTACTAGGATCTCCTTTATGTTTTGACGATGACAAATAAACGTTCGCAAAAAGTAAAATAACAAATGATAGCAAAATCCGTAAAACCAGATTTTAGCTTCTGGCGTGCTGGTCACGCGTCAGCACGTAGCTAGCGCGCCACGTGCAAATTTCGTTTTTACGGATTTGCTTTTGTCAACATTCCTCTTACCCTAAACGTTTAGAAACTTCAATAAAGGTATGCATATGATATTTGAGCATTTAGGAGCACTCCAAATGAGGTTTAGACTTAGAGAGGGGCAAAAACAAATCCTCCCATTTTTCAATAAAATGCCAACTCAAATCTTTTATCAAACGCCTCTAGCCAAGGCCGTAACTTCTTTCTAAACCTAGTATGATCATATTTTTAACATACCATTAAACGAAAGTATTCATTCGACCTTAATCTGGATATAAGATGTTCCTAATCACATGACGGGTTTTACTCCCTTATTGGTCAAACTAAGTCAAAGGTCACTTTGCATAAACGCATCCTTTCCTGTTATGGGATATGCTTTACTTGGGATGCAAAACACTTAGCTTGTTTGCACTAAGATGATTAGTAATTGAATCCATTGTTGATTATCATTGATTAAAGTTTAAATGACTAAACGAGTTTGTGGTATTTGGAGATTAATCATGCTTTGAGTTTTCTCATCTCCTTACCTATAAATGTTTTACAAACTCACATGTATTCCTCACATGTACAAGATGACTTACAAACTCCCACACCTCTTCTACACAATCCTACAACCTATCTTTCCTAATCATTTGTTTACCATTCTTACCCAATAAATGATTATATCCTTCACTCACTCTAAACACTTCTTTCTTAAACCATCCCATAATCGCATATACCCACTCTTTCCTTTCTTATTGGCAATGTGATTATTAACCCAAATCAATCATTTGATTTCATCCTAAACATCTTCACCTTCATACTTCTCATCTTCAAACCTTCTTCAAGCCTACACTCCTATTCACATAAACCTTTCCTAAATAACACCCACATGAGACATGTTAGTGCAAATATTACGATATTTAATCTACACAGTCTCGTTTGTTTTGTTGATGACAAACACGTAACTTGTAATACATAACGTAAAATGTACAAGTTACTCGTAATCATATTTTGTCTCAATATACATTAACACATCTCGACGTCTCGAGTCCTCGTATGTTACAACACAGATTCGTACATGTTTGTTATGTTGCATTATGATCAAACCATATTTCAGATTTTGCATTTAAAAGTATTTTAATACAAATGCATCACTTTTATTTTTACACTAATGTTTAAGTCTAAATATATATTTTATTTAAACAAATAATATTTATTTTGACAAGCACTCAACTATATTTTTTATGTACAAGTTTACTTTCATTTTTAAGTAAATAAAAAGAAAAAATGTTACTTACTTCATGCATGACATCACATAGATATCTTCAAGTATCTTTCCAAATCTTGACAAAATATTTAGAGATCTAATTAGATTATGTAAGATTTAATATAATAAAATAATACAAAATTCGGATTTGTAAAACTATGTGCCGGTTCCCTTCTGCAAAAGGAACCGGTGGAACCATGCTACAGTGTAGATTTTTGCCTATAAATAGCAAGCCAGTTTTCACATTTTACTCATCCTTTTTCACACACATATTCTCTCTAGTTCTCAATTAGATTTGTATAATACACACATTAATCAATTTCATTTGCATATGATCATAATGCTCAAACATTCAATTTGTTGTAAGCATACTTCCAAGATGATCCATCAAAAGCAAGTCTTAGAGATCTTGTCATTTTCATTCAAAGACAAAGCACATACATACGAAGATTGATATGTGTTTAATTACACATACCATTTTCCATTTAAAACGAACTTAAAAGAATAAAAACATACCAAAAATGCATCATGATTTAGTACCAAAAATGAGTCTTTTAAAAACTAAGTCACAGCTAGAAGGAATTATACTCAAAGAGAATACAAAATCATTTCGGATTTAAAGGTTATAGAAGAAAGAGATATTGAAGAGATGATTGAAATGGACAAACCTTAAAGTTTATTGGAACGAAATTGTTTATAACCGTATCAGTCAATTCAACCTTCATTATGTTGCCACATAAATGCGCTACATAAAAATGTAGACTAACCTTTGCCAATCCAAGGTACCTACTCAAAAAGGCTCACTCTGAAAAGCCCATATTTTGTTTATGAGATCCCAATGAATAATTCTGATCATGCAAACAAACAGATTTGCCCCTAAAGGGAAGAGACATGACTGCTTAAAATGAGAGTAATCAAAATGAATAAAGGCAAAAGTGAAAACCATATGATTACACTAATACAAATAGTCTTTATGAAATTTTTAAAGGACCCTCACTGGAGTATCTTTCATCAGTTTGGAACGGCACAAGTGAAGTTAGGAGGAAACAATGTAGAGAAAACCGTTTGTTAGAACAAAACCAAACATTGCTAAAAACATTGCCTTTCTACCTGTTTCAAAATCCATTAGTAAAAGTAGACAAGTTTTTAACGAAATGACATTTAACATCAATCAATTTAGGGAAAATTGTTGATCAACTTGGTTTAAACCATACTAGTGATTATTTTCTCGGGTGCCAACTCTCATGATATGGAACTTTTGATAAAAACCTTCTAATTAACCTTCTTTCCATAAAAAATCACAAAATGATAGCTTTCCGTTTTGACCATGAACTTAAAATGTAAATGGCAATAGAAGATTTTAGAGACGTTAAATCCTTGAAAAAAGAGTTACAACTTGAACTCTGAGAAGGCAGATTTTTTCAAAGATTGTATTAGTCCCTTCATGAAGAGGTGTGTGATCAAAAGAGGTTATATGTTCATATTTGCATTCTTGTCGGAATTAAAATGCTCATACTGGAATTGCAAAGCATTTATCTTCATAAAGTCAAAGAATTGTGAATTCTTGCACAAAAGCTTCGTAACCAAACTGAATCTGTTTATAACGAAGTTTCCCATAATCCGCTTATAAAAATGATTTTGCTAAACTTGAAAAACACCGATTTCTCCTTGAACTTTCTTACAACATTGTAAAGGAACGATGAAAAACAACCCATTTTGCACGAAAAGCTTCAAATGTATATCGAAAAGAACGTGAACAAATATCATGAAATACAAGATTTGCAAGCTCAAAATGCAAGAAAGAACAAGGGTGATAAATGATTACAGGAAACTCATACTGGTAACAAAAAGGAAAAGTCGTTTGAAACTTCAGTTTGATAAACCATCTGTTGTTCGACAACCAAATGCTCAACGGATTCCAAAACCATCAGTTTTAGGAAAACCGACTCCTTTTTCAAATTCTCCTGAAATGAGAAGTTTTCAAACGAATCAGTCGGTTAATAAAACTAATGCGTCAGATGGTTTGTTTAAACCAGTCACTCAACAGAATTTGCCTCAGAATAGAAACCAAGCAGTTCGAAACACAAATGTGCTTAAACCAGGAATGTATAGAATTGCCTCCACCACAACACAAACTAGAACAACACAGTTGCCTCATGCTTCTAGGAATACTAATCCTCACATGTCTAAATCTTCAGGAGTAATTCACACTACTAGTGTTAGCAGACCACAGCTTAAGTGCTATCAAGTTAAAGATAAGGTCGTGCCAAACAATAGTCAAGTGAAGTTTAAAAAGAAGGAAGTAGAAGACCATCATAGGATTTCTAGTATTTCTAAGAAAACAAAGTCTGTAACTGCGTGTAATGACAGTTCAAACTCCAGAACTTTGAATGTGAATGCTGTTTGTGATGGATGTGGAAAATGTGTTTAATTCTAATCATGAGGCTTGTGTTTCTAGATACTTTAATGACGTGAATGATAGAACTAATAAGCCTGAATGTAGTGCCTATTATTCTAGTAACCCAAGAGAAAAGTGAACATAGTCTGTTGCCACACCCATAAGAAAATAGTTGCATCAGATACCACTATTCAGAAATCTAAGAGTTACCATAAGGAGTTGTATGAGAATACAAATCGGGAATGGAAATGGTGGATAGCTAAGAGATGTCCATCAGGATATAAATGGACACAAAAACCTCTTAGGACCAAAAAGATATGGATGCCTAAAATCAGGAAAGCATATGTATCAACAAGTATTAGCTCCCACCATAGATACATTGGCTCAAGATCACTAATGTCTTATGAAAGAATCAAATTCTTAGGAACCCATTTGTCCATGTTCCATCTCCTCTAATTCTCATGCAGATTGTGCAAACATTACCTATTCCTTGTTGACTCTGGATGCACAAGAGCACATGACGGGCAATCTCAAGCTGTTGTGTCATTTTGTGGAAAATTTCTTGGTACTGTTCTTATTTGGAAATGACAATTTTGCTCCAATTCTTGGTTATGGAGATCTGCAATCAAGGAAAGTCCACGATCAAAACGGGTTATATTACATCGAAGGCTCAATCTCAATCTATTTCGTTGGTCAAATTCTGTTATGCGGATTTAGAGGTTGCTTTCAGAAATCTACTTGTTTTGGAGTGAGAGATCTTCGGGGAAAAGATTTTACTAACTGGTAATCGTGGAACTGAATCTCTACATAATGTCTCTTCCAAGAAACAACTTCATCAACTCCGTATCTAATTTCATGGCTAAAGCTTCAGCCAACTCAAGCCTGGTTATGGCATCGAAGACTTTCTATCTAACTTCGATTACATCACTGTAACTAATCAAAGAAAGATATTGTGACAGGTCTACCTAGTTGACAATATGTCAAGGATCAACTTTGTTCGTCATTTGAAAATGAGTAAAGCAAAAAGAAGCTCATTAAGTCAAAATGTTCTACAATTTCCTAAGAAGGCGAATTTGCTTTTCACTTGGACATGTGTGTCCAATGCGGGGTTGCAACATAAATTGGGAAGAAAAATATATTCCAGGTGATTGTTGAGACGTTCAAGAGACTCTTGGGACTCTTTGTTCTACATCCAAGGTGAAACACCAGAAATTCTCAAAGACGTTCTCCACATGTTGCTATCGAAATTCGGCAAAGCTCAAGTTATTACTGTCCGGAACTAACAGGGCACAGAGTGTGCTGGAACAAGACACGCCATCTTAGTGTGCATATATATGTAAGGCATTGCACATCAGACTTACCACTCCTCGAACCCCTGAACAAAATGGCGATGTCCGAAAGACGGAAACCGTACACTTGTTTGAGCAGCTCGAAACGATCAATTCAAGCTATTAAGCTTCCCTTATCATTTTTGGGTGGGCTGAAGTAGTTTGCAACCGCATGTCTATTACTCAGAACAGATCAATCATCATATCCGACTCATGGATACGACGGCATAACACATCATTTAATGACAGGAAACCTTAATAAACATCTCACATCTTTGGTGGCATTGTTACATAACTAGAAGACGGGAAAATCTGATAAATGAAAGAAAAAAAAGGGGATCCATGGTCAGGGTGGGATATTCTACGCACCATAGGGGTATCGTTTTACAACCATGAGAACACCTTAATAGTTGAGTCCATTCATATCAAGTTTGATGAATCAATAGAAATATGTCTATCACAACAGTTCAGACCTCCGCACCACAACACAAGAGGGACGTCCAGTCGAAAATGTCTCTTCAGCCCGTTCTCAAGGATAATAGGCGTCAGGATGTTTGACAATCGTTGACCCTGTGTACCACACCATTACAATATATTATGGGGTACCTTACCAAGATAGATGTAGTATTCGTCTCAACATGGGGTGGAATTTGCCGATGCATTCCGTTATTGAAAGATATATTCAATCCAAACACAAAACACGTCATGCTGAGGACAACAAACAATGAGCAAGACCGAATGCCATCAGTTCAGAAGCTGAATTTATCAAATCCTTTTAGTACACGGTACAAGGAAATGGTGGTCTTCTCACAGCAACATTGGATAATACCCGAATGTGCATTCATTTCAACCACAAAGTCAGGATTAAACCGATGTGAGACCAGAGATCATCCATTAGAACTAGGGCGTATTTCCAACCATGCCAGGACTAATCATTGGAAGTTAAGCGTTGCACCCTCTAGCCTGGATGGGTCATGGGGGGCGCGCTTGGGGGTACGGTGATATTGGTTGAACACGGAAGTACTGTTAGTGCAAAAGGGAAGGATATTGGCATAGGATTGAATTCTATGCAGGTGTTCTTCATCATTTCGACAGACCAAAAGTTTGGGCACTCGATCGCAAACCATTTGGCAAGATGAGAGTTACTAAAGCTACAGATGGTTATGGAAAGAACAGAATGATGAAGATCACACTGTTACGCAATCAAGGCACGACTTGTAGCTAAAAGTGATGCTCAGGAAGAGGGCCATTGATTTCGAAGAAATCATTTACACAAACCATGCTCGCTTGGAACAGTACGGGATTTTTCGTTGCCTACGCTGCACACAAGTCTTTTCCAATATACCAGATGGACGTGAAAACGACATTTCTTAATGGTCCACTGAAGGAAGAGGTTTATGTTGCTCAACGAGTTCATTGATCTTGATCAACCAGAAAAAGTCTACCTTTCTAGGAAGCTTTGTATGGATTTAAAGCAGCTCCAAGAGCATGGTTATGAGAACTTTCCCAACTTCCTGATGTCCAAGAGGCTCTAACTAAAAGGTACAATTGAACCAACTTTAAATTCCAGATAAAATACGGGGAGATATTCTCCTAGAGCAGATTTACGTTAGAGACATAATCTTTTTGGGTCTACCAACCCTACAAATTCAAAAAAAAGATATGAACAAGTAATGCACAGTAGATGTTGAAATGTTACTTAAAATGGGGGAGATGGGAATTCTTTTTAGGACTTCAAGATCCCCCATCCCCAAAAGTATTTTTATCAATATCAGGCCCAGTACGCTTTAGAAATACGAAACAAAATAAAATGGACCAATTGTCACTGCTATTGTACATCCCATTGGCTAGCTAAACCCAAACTAGAATGTAGATTTGAGTGAGAAACCCGCAGACCAACTCTATTAATCGTAAGGGAAAATCGGGTCACTCATGTAACTTAACATCTATTAGACAAACTAAGTGTAAGCAGTTATGCTATTGTGCAAACGTTAATCAAGCACGACCAACTCTAAACACCTCAATGAGGTTAAAAGAATCTTTAAAATACCTAAAGGGTACCATTGACAAGGGACTCTGGTATCCCAAACAAGGGAATTGATTTCCCTTGGGCTATTTATGTATTTTTTATTTTTGAACTAATCATCAATTCAGACGCCTGATCAATGCCGGATGGCCTTGATACTCAGAATAACCACTATCTGAGAGGATACAGTTCCTTGGTGAAAAACTTGTAAAGCAGGATGTCCAAAGAAAACAAAATTGCACTGCAATGTCTTCAGCAGAGGCAAAATAGAGTACGTGCGTTATTCTCAAAGTTAGTGCTCAAGTAATGTGGATTGAGGACACAACTCAAGAAGTCTGCTCTCAACCTACAACAAAATACCTTACCGTTGTACTAGCACTCTCAAGATCAGCCATAGCAATATCATGCAACCCCTACAAGCAGTCCGCGAACAAAGCACATCATACTCGGTATCTTTCATAAAGGAACCGGTTGAAAATGGAATAATTGAACTATATTTTGCCATAACTGAATACCAATAGCTGACATGATTTACGAAAGCCCTATCCTGAGATCGGTTTAAGTAGCTTGTCAGAAGTATTGGTAATGATATTATGACCCTCCACTGATCTGGAGGTTCTGTCAAATGAGACTGCTTGATATCATCATCAAACATCACCATGTACATATTTTTGAGAAAACCAAAATACAAAAATATAAAACTTCAAAAAGAATATACAAAATCAGAAAAACAGAAAATTTCCAAAAAGATTCTTCTCGACAATGTCTCTTGGAATCGACAACATTTACGTGCTTAGAAATGGTCGATTAACAATTGACACAACGGGTGAGAAAATGAAAGTTCGAGCGAGAGTTGCAAATAGTTTCAAAACAAGTCAATTCTAATTTTCTAAATAGGCTTAGTGCAAATATCATTACATAACCCGGACTTCAAATAAAGAAGGTTTTTATAACATATCCTCAACAACGAGAAAATTAAACGTTCTCCGGCTTGCGCTGTTTCTTGAAAAGACATTCAAAGGTTTTTTAGCTCAAGAAAAAGGACAGTGTACGTTTCAGTCGCTTACCCTTACCGTTAGAAGGAGAAGTCCTCTAACATCTGGTTTTTTTTTGCAAAAGTTGAACATAATTTTTACGAAATTTCCTAGATGTCAATTCATAATCTTTTCAATTGTGGTTCAACACTCCACTCCCACACAATGTATTTCAAAAGACAACAATTTCTCCAATTGGTCCCTATTTTGAGGGGTAGTTTTTTCGAAAAACAAAGTTTTAATGTTTTTGGATACATCAAACAACGACCATTCTATGTATTCAAAACTTATCAAAAATGGTCCAAACCATATCATGCTAATAATATTTTCACTTCCCACAAAATTTTCAAGACATATTTTTAACCACAAAGGTTTGTCAAAAACTAAGTGTTTATTATATAAAATAAGGGGAGAAAGTATTTAAAATATGACAAATCGACTCAATGTCGGAACAGAAAGAAAAAGTTTTATGGTTGATCTAATAACCCAACACCATCTTAATTTCACGACAACAGATCTGAAGTCATAAGGTGTTAGGTTAGGAATCATCCTATAATCCAAAACCAGAAAGAAACCCGGAGGATCAACCCAAGGATAATCCAAAGTTAAAATAGCAGTCCTTAGTAATGAGTGGAGATGATATTATATGGAAAATGCCGTGACTAAGATGAGCTAACACTAGAGACTGACCAATCACAACAAGTGTTAGTAATGATGATCGTCTTGGTTAAGCATGAAAGGCGTTAAAGAATGAAAAAGAAATGTATGGATAAAGGGTCAAAGCAAAGACGCCCTCCACCACAACTTATGGCAAAAACCTCGGTCAATACAATGCAGCAGAATCACATGTTGAATGCTGACATGAAAAAAACGACATTCATGAGACCCATGTATGCAATGCACACTGAAGGAATAACCAACCCTTCCCACCATTCAGTTTCCTCTCAAAAGAAACTTGTCTCAATTTGTACGAGATACCACGTTATCTATTTAAACATCTCACTAGTCCGAGACTCGATGATATTAAACAGTGGCAAGTCGTGCTCAGCCCCGAGTACTAAAACCAAAATGCACTAATCGAGTCTGAGACCAAGAGATCAATCTAAGTCTCTTTAGGAATCCTTCCATTTAAAAACTCTTGTTGCACATCATCCAATTTACAAGCGTTAACAAGAATCCTACGCAATATATCCTTGTACGCAATATCATTGTGATATTTGCCAGAACATCCGAGTGATACTAATGTATTCACAATGAATATGGAAATCCTGCTTGAGCCAGCATCAAACAAGCTCTTGGTAGGTGACTTGCGAGATTCTATATGAATTAAACTTGTGATAACTGGATATCGATTTGGTCCAGTAAATGAATTGACGGTTGATGAATTTTGATAAAAGGATTAACACTCTCGATGTGTTACAAAAACACTTTTACAAGTAACACATCGATTGACTTTCAAATCAATTTTCTCGATTATCACTAACGTAAACCTGCAGGTCAAACGGTGGTAACGGCAACCTCAATCCCATTCAAATGCTCAATCTACAAAGACAAACTATCTAGAAAGCTTAAGATTTAAAGACAAAGACTTCCGCTAACTCTGATTTAAAGCTTTCAAGATAATGCAAAAGTATGAGTATGTTGGTCAAAGACACAAGATCGCAAGATCGCATAGACGTTAAAGACAATGTCAAAGGCTCAAAAGTAAAGATCGCAAAGCATGAAGGAACAAGCCTACAGCAAAGAACAAAGAGAAAGACCAAGACCACATGAGCTTAACGACAAAAGCAATCTCATTGATCTCATGAAGGAGTGTCATCAATGAACTCACTTCGGGGGAGATTGTTAGCCTCAAAATATTAAGTCGAACTGGAAGTTCGTTCATTATGTATTTAAGTCTCGGTCAATCAATTAGTTAATGTTGTAATAGGATAATATCTGGAATCGGGCTCGATAGATAATCTAATATTGTATATGTTTCGGGTTTAATCCCAAGCAAAACCCGAGCCCGGGTCCTAGTTAAATATCCCGCGCGTCACTTTTAAGTGTCGGGGTATATAAGGAACTTTTCCACTTGGAAAAGTTAGTTGTTCATTTCTAAATATAATTCCATTTCTCTTTTCTCTCATCTCTCTCTTCTTTCTCTCTCTAAAACAACTCAATCTTTCTTTCTCCTTTCTAGTTCCGATTTCGTGATCGATTGTATGAAGTGAAGTGTAAATCGGGATCCTACAGGTAGACTCATCAATAACTGGAGTCGACTCAGGGGGGTCCAGACTACTAATGTCCTCAAGCTCCTCATCAAAAAGCGGATTATCATAACATAAGGCATAATCATCATTAAAGTCGAATGGAGGGTTTGAGAAAGTCACATCATAAGATCTAGGCACCGAATCAGAATTACCTAAAGGTTCATCAAACACCTTTGGGACTGGGACAGGGTCATCGACTAGTAAACGTTCTAGTTCTTCTATGTCCCTAATAGGATTGAAGTCAATTTCCCTATCCCCCGCTAAGAGGGTGTCTAAATGCTCTCCAAAAGGTAAGTCGGTATCTACTTTTCTTTTTCCCAAAACATCTAGTCTAGGTAAGGGTGGAGAATCAAGTGGCATACTACACTCTAAATCATCGCAAACCGAAGTCACCTTCGACGCCCTTAGGATTGGGACAAGATCATCAACACTAAACTTTATGAATCTGTCATTTTTCCTTTTGGGAGTAGTGCAAATAAACTCATCCCCCATTAAGAAGGTATCAAAAGGTTCCTTGGTGAGTGAATCAATCTTATTATCTCCCTTTTCACTCCCCTCAAGATGATATAAGTCAACAGAGGATATTGATTAGGATTTCTAAGGTTCAACATCTCTTGAAGGCGGTTTAATTCATTTTGAAAATCCACGTTTAATTTCTCTTGATTTATCTTGAACTGTTCTTGAGTTTTGTCGAATCGTTCTTGAGATTCAATCATGTATGTCATCAATTCTCTTCGCTTTAACTCGCTTAAGAAAAGTCATATTTATTACAAGGATTAGGCTCATAGATAAGCGAGTTCCTAGTTTGACAATCAGAACTATAATGCGGACCTCCACAGACCCCGCAACAGTCGAACTGTTGTGGCTGACTCAGTAGAATAATATGGAGGTTGGTCAAAACCAAAATCTTGATTGTAACAAGGATCCTGATCATAGACGGGTGTGTTCCCTATTTGACAATCAAAGCCCGGGTGAGGGTTCCCTCCACAAAACTCACACGAGTATGTCTCGTATTGGTGCTGTGGAGGTTGGTTGAAGAAGTTCGGTGTTTCATTATAAGAATAAGGATTTAGGTCATAGACAAACTCATTTCCGAATCCACACCACGAGCAACCAAAATGGTTATACGAAGACATGTCGAAGAATTAAACGGATAGGAGGATAAAGAAGATAAGAATTAAATGAAATAAGAGGGTAAAGAAGAATATTTTTATTTTGGATTTTTATAAAGAAAATAATAATAAAAATAAAAATATTTTTGGCATTTTTTTAATATTTATAAATGAAAAGGAAAAATAAAAATAAAATAAGAAGAAAAATATTTTTGGATTTTTATATTTTTAATAAGTACGGAAATAAACTTTCTGAAGAAAGGATATTCAAGGCACTAACTTCAAACACCACGTGTAGATCGTACACCTCTCCCCGACAGCGGCGCCAAAAACTGATTCGTTCGTGAGAACTAGTCAAGTAATATAATATAAGAAATCACGTCGGATAAAAATTACTTTAGGAAAATTAATAATAGATCCTCCGGATGTCGTGTCCCAACGAGAGATGAATTTGAAATTCACAAAAGCGTTTCATTTGATGCTTGAATGTCTTTTAATTTTGGTTTTTGATTTAACACTAAATTTTAAAAACTACTAAACTAGATTATACTAAATAACAAATAAGCTAAACAATTAAATGAAAAGAACAATATAAAAAGATATGCTTGCTAAGTGACGTGGAAAGTTTCTCAAGTGTGAATTAAGGTTTTACTTAACGAAATAATGTCCTTAGAAAATATAATTATCTCACAACGATGGTTTATTTTGACAAAAATCCCTTAAAAGATATTAATTACTAGATGTTTCGTTTGACTATTTTTTCGGATTTTGCCCTTTAAAATATTCAAACTAAAATCTAAATAATCAAAGATTATTAATTAACAAACCTTTTTACAATCCACACTTAATTTCCAATCTACAAATCACTTAGCAAGCACTAATAAACTACTCACTAATCATAACAATTAAGCTAGCAACAATCATAATATCAAACATAAACATTTTAAGCTAAATAATTCTAGACTACTAGTATTGAAAAGGGAAAGTGGATATAACCGAAGGAAGAACCGATAACAAAATAAAACCACCCGATCTTACAAACTTAATAAACAAATAAGCTTATCACTTTAAAGCTTCTACTCCACTAATTAGCAAGTAAATGTGTCAACTTTATCTACTAATTACTTTCATAAAAACCATAAAGATCAAAACTTTATCTATTTATCAACCTTATAAGACCCTTAAGCTCCGGCCTTATATGATGGAAGGATGAAATTAGAGATAATACAAGAAAGCAAGAGATTAGGATAAATAAGCTATAAGCTAAAAAACTTAAATTCCAAAATATAAAGTATTTTGAAATAGAAAAGCTAAAAGCTAGTAGATCTAGACTAATAAGCTATTTTAAAACTTTTATATAAACTAAATCTATTTGAAAATGAAACTACGATGAAACTAATAAGAAAAATAAGCAATCGACATAAGCTAAAATAAGCCTACTCGAAAAGCTTTAAACAAACATGAATATAAAATAAGCTAGTCTAAATAAGCTATGGAATTAGCTTATTTGAATATAAGCTTAAGAGATTGGATCTAAAAATAAGCTATAAGAGAGAGCTTATTTGGAAATAGACTAAAAAGAAATAAGAAAAAGACAAGAGAATAAGCATAAATAATAAGCTAAAGAAAACACCAAGCTTTGAAATATACTTCTTCATTAACAAGCTAAAGAGTTACAATAAGCTAGATCTAATAAGCTTCAATAAGCTTTTATAATAATCCCAAAATAAGCTAAACTATACTACTCCTACTCCTAAAACTACACTACATATGGTGAAGTATACTAAAAATCTACACCCTTAAGAGTCTGCTGAGTCTGGTTAAATAGCGAAAAAAGGAGAGGTTCGAGGGACATTTTTTCATGCCAAAGCAGCACAAGCCAATAGCATCCAAGATCTAGGGGCATTTTTATCTTTTAGTCCTCCAGGATGCTTTGATAATTATACAGCAATCATTGGCTCTAGAATATCCTCGTAACCGCCTCTACTGCCAGCGAAATGATGCCCGGTCCACTAATGAATGAAGGACACGTGGCCTTGCCAATTTGCTTTAAAATAACGCATAACTAATTCTCATATATGAATCCATTTCTTACAAAAGTTTATTAAAAAGTGTTGCCATGTGTCGAAGATTAATAGGCCTAGACAATGTGATAGTGGGGTGAGATCGGGGCTCACTCGCCTGTTTTGAATTAATTTTGGAGTGTGGAGTACACTCACCTAACAATACACAACAATTCAAAATTTTATATCTCAATTCCCTTTTTGCATGGGCCGCATCACATATTTCCTGCATTGGGCCAAGAATTCACTTCCATATCTGGGCTGGCTTTCTAATTCTAACCATGTTAGGCCAAAGTTATTGTATCAATTTACTTGGGCCTTATGTGACTTCCATTCATGGGCTGGCTTTTTGGGCTTGCTGACATGGCGAGAAGGACCAAAAATAGGAAGCAGAGGGGTTCGAACTCGGTACCTACAGCTTAACAAACAACAACCATACCACTAGAGTATGCATCCAGTGGTGATATATACCCACAACATATTTGTTGATCCCACTTCAATATATCGAATTCCTTAAGCTTGTATAAGGATTAGTTATATCTGATAAATCTAACATAACTATAGTAGAAACTTTGTTTGAATGTATTAAAGATTACGCGGAATTTAATCTTTCATATTAAGAAGAATTATCAATGAAATAGTAATTATATGAATATATAATTCAAGAAACAAAAGCTCCAATACTATTAATGACAATAATAGGAATACTCTTACAGTATTAGGGTTACAAAGACCTTGAAGCTATGATAATTCTATAAATGACTCGTGGTTTTGGTACTAGTGTTGTGCATCGAATTATATGCCTTAGGACCTCCTTTTATACACCAAGGAGTCCTAAATGGCTTACAATACTTTTCTAAGTAATCATAATCTTCTAAAACAAATAACTTATACATATCTTTTACCAAAATATCTCATACAAATCGCATAGCCAGTATTAACTAACTCAGCAGTACTAACTTCTTCACTAGCAGCATTAACTCCTTCAGCAGCATTAACTTTGTACTAACAGTAGTAACTTTTGTACTAGCAGTAGTAACTACTTAACAGTTTTTCTTCTAAGTCTCTGAGCAGTCTTAACTTCCACTAGCAGTAGTAACTTCCTCTAGCAGTTTTTCTTCTAAGTCTCTGAGCAGTCTTAACTTCCACTAGCAGTAGTAACTTCCTCTAGCAGTAGTAACTTTGTACTGACAGTTGTAACTTTGTACAGGCAGTTGTAACTTCATCATCAGTCTTAAACACTTAGAATAATTTTCATTGAAATTCTCTAGCAGCATTAACTTTGTCTGAGCAACATTAACATCAATAAGAGCAGTAGTAACTCCAAACAACATCAAAAAGGCTTTTAATCCCAACAATCCTCCCTTAAACTAGATATTTATCTCCAAAATTATCAAGTTTCTTTATTGAAAGCTTCATTAATTTAACACCCCCAAATTTACTCGCAGCGGAACCAACTATTTGGGTGTTAAGTAAAAGTATAATAGTCACAAGATATAAAGAACGACTCGAAGAGACGTTTTAAAAACAAGCAAACATTTCCATTCCTTGATTTCAGAGTTCAAAAGCGTAGTCCCAAAGCATCGTTACCATAATATTATACAAGTTTGACATAAACAAACTAAAACAAGTTTTCATTTAAGGAATGGATTTTCAAATGATGAACAAAAGTTTAGCGCAAATCCTTCTCTTGAGCCTCCAAGCCTTTAACCTTGATTACCTGAGATAAAACATGCTAAAAAGTCGACGAAACGTTGAGTGAATTCATAGGTTTTATAAGTGATAAAGAGTTGAACACAAGCATTATAATATTCATAAGCATCATATAAACTTGTGGGCCAGACAAGCTATTAACCAACAGTTGCATTGAGCTCGTGCCACCGATCCCATTCCGCATAATTAAGATAATCATAATCATATACCAACAATATTCATCATTTACCCCCAAGGTTAGGTATTACGTCATATACGTACTAAAAATCTCGACAGAGTAGGTCTGTACATTGGGACTGCTCACAAACGGATCCAAAGCCCAAAAACCGAACCGGGCTGCTTAAACCATAAAGCGGCTACCCATCATAGGTAGTTAACGGCTCACGATTGGGGTCTTTTGACGTAAAGCTACTCAAGCAACATACCTCATATAATCGGGTCCAAGCATACAAGAAAACTACTTGTGTTCTTTTTAGAAAACTAGCATGTATCTCCCTTGCGGGGTTTAAGAAAAATATTTGAAAAGCGAGGCTATGAACTCACCTTGATCGAAGCCGATGATCAAATAATCGAAACAGTCCACTTAAAATCAACGACACGATCACGACCTATAAATTACGTCGCTCGATTACTATGCCGAAAAGTATAATCGATGATGCGTTCATCGTGTCGGTAACCCCACTTCAGTTATAATTATTCCTCACATTTTATCTTACGTGACCTTAACTGAAAACTTTATATTTTCGATAACTTTCTATTTTTAGAAAGTTACTATTTTTGGAAAGTTACCATCTTTGGTAAGTTTAAACGTCTAAATATATTTTTAATACTTATCATTTTATTTATATTCATGTACTTAGTTAAAAATTATATAAGTCTTATATGACTTGACTTTTAAACTTATATTTATTTTTACTCAAATCTAACCCGCGTCAAACGACCCTCTAAATCATATTTTCACGACTCGGAGTAAAAAGAGATTTGATGCGAAACGATATTCCGGACACCTTTTTAGTTTTAGCAGACCTGAATCTTGACAGAAAATGACTAAAATGTCTTTTTTCAATTCTGCTGTAACTTGTATTTTCAATAAAAATGCAACAGTTTGACCATTGGTATTGACCCGCTATATCACATTTTCGTGACTTTGACCAAAAAGAGATTTTATGTAAAACATCATTCCGGACAACATCCGTGTTTTGCCGGAAGGCTGAAACGAACTCAAAAATGCCCAAAATAGCTGTTGAAAATCGGATCAGCAAGCAAAATAAGCTTATACTAGTCGGGTACCCGCCCAATTCGGCGGCGGGTACCCTGTGATTATATTTTGTGGCGAGCAAATGTTATCCGGCTAAACGTTTTTCTAACAAAAAAATAAAGAATCTTTGCAATGATGATTGATGACATGATGATGACGATGATGATTTTTCATGTCCATAAGTGGTTCGAAGTTTGATTCACTGTTAAGCTCTTATCATTTTCTCTCTTGAATTTGAGTCTCATTTCTGCTCTGAGGTAATTCTTGAATCGATTAGCATAAGGATCAATTTACGCATGGTTTACATTTTGTTCATTCTTGATTTACCATGCTAAAATCACCTACAATAATAAAGTTAAAAATTAAAAGTCACCACCGAATAGTAAACTACGTATTGCATGGCCTTAAAATTTGCTAAACAGTTCTGTAAGTTATTTTTGAAAACTCATGTTTTAGTTATTATAAACATAAATGGTTAGTCATTAGTTACAGATTTAAAGAAAGAAAGAGGACTATTATAAAGTAAGAAATAAAACCATACCTACATGTGTATGCATGAATACCAACATATAGATGGAACCTTGCATGGATGGAGTAAATTTATTCGTACTACATATTTTGGTCAAATCAGTAACAATAAGTATGTCTACAAAGTTCAAGATAATTATTAATAAGCTACTTAGTATTAATTAGTAGTTGGTTAATATGTATAGATCGTACGCCGTGAAAATAAGTTGAGTTTTACATTAAGGCTTCTAGATTGGCTAAGGTATGGATATTCTTTACCTCTTCTCTTTACTATTGTTATGATTAATGGTTCTTCCGTTTGCGTTGATTTTTAGTACGGATATATCTACTCTCTCATTAAACATAAGTATGGATATTCTTAATGCCTATTCCTCTTTACTATTATTAAGATTTAAGCGTTGCTATCGTGACGTTCCGTTAGTTAGTAAAGATATTCTATCGCTTTCTTTTTTTAGGATTCTCATGACTTTTGGCTCCGTATACTATTGCCTCGCAGGAAATCCTTATTTATGTTCCTATCCTAAGAATCGTTTATATGTTTGCAACTATATTTTATAACTTCTTTAGCTCTTTGAATTCGTTTGATACAGCTTCAATGATATTGCCATGATATGAACTTATCCGTTTTGTTCAGACATGATTCTCTTTAAGACCATAATATGTTTCGTTTTGATATGCTATATGAAACCTTTGTTCTATTCGTGATGCCCGAGCTAACTAGCTATGGAGGTACCATGGTCGCGTCATTGAGGCACCAATGGCATGACACTATCTGTGGCGGTGTGATCAGTCCAATTGGCATTCCTTTTGTTTGTGAGTATATTCTGTACTTGTTCCAAAATGATTTGAATTTGTAGGGTGGGGGGGTAGGTGGGGGGGGGGGAGCGGTATGGAAGCATCTAGGTACTTTGTTTAGTTTCATTTTGGTGAATGGATCAGTGTGGTGCCAACACCTCATTTCACATTTTGTAGGGTACATCTGGAGTCTGCAGCTCCTATGTATAATTTGATATGATATGATATCTTACGATGTATGTTGGATTATTTAGTCTAAGCATGTGGCATGCTTTGGACTTTTATTTCGAGCTCGTGGGGCATTTCTATCTGTTTCGTTTGGCTATCCTGTTTTGTTGGCTATTTGTTTCTTTGGCTTTGCTGGTTTTGTTTGGCTACAGTTTCGTTTGGCTATCTTTTTTGTTTGGCGATCTGTTTCGTTTGCGATCTAATTTGTTTGGCTAGTCTGTTTCGCTTGGCTATATGTCCGCATGGCTATCTATTTTGATTTGGTTACCTTTTTCGTTTTGTCCCACCTATTTCGATTGGATACTTATTTCATTCAGCTCTTATGATATTAGATCTTTGTTATCCAGGTTATGGTGATTCTATTTCGTTTACTTATGCATACTTGATGTATATGTTTTTTTATATCTGTTCACTGAGCTTTCTAGCTCAGCCGCATTTCTTTTCCTCGTGGCAGGTAACCAGGGAAGTTGAGATACGAGTGAAGAGTGCATAGGAGCTCATATCAGACTATTTTGATGGACTAGCATACCACATCTACACTATAAGTTGTTTAGAACTTGGATTTTGGATCTGTTGCCATCTTAGAAGACCTTTATGTTACTGGTGTAATTTTGCCAACCATTTGCTTGCATATGTTTTGGTTCCGTAAATGTGACATTCGGGCCCGTCTCGAGGCGGGGTGTTACAGGGACAGCTCACAATCGGATCCAAAGCCCAAAAACCGAACCGGGCTGCTTAACCCATAGCGTTGTTTATTGTACAAGCGGCTACCCATCATAGGTAGTTGACGGCTCATGATTGGGATCCTTTGACGTAAAGCTACTCAAGCAACATACCACATATAATCGGCTCCAAGTATACAAGAAAACTACTTGTGTTCATTTTAGAAAACTAGCATGTATCTCCCTCGCGGGATTTAAGAAAAATATTTAAAAAGAGAGGCTACGAACTCACCGTAGATAGAAGATGATCGAGCGAGAAATCAACTAATGAGAAGTAGCACCAACGATTTAGCGTGACCTAAAAGACAAGACGCGACTTAGTATTTTAAGAAAAGAAAATAGATATGTAGTAATAATATACATGATCGCGAGATATATTTCGAAGATATGCGTGGCCTTGCACAATGACTTAACCAAGGTATTTATACTCCAAAATACGACTTCTAATCTGGTATTATAGGTAAATAAACATCTACAAAGTTTCATGTATTAATTCTTGTTTCACTTATGCGTATCTATACGTTTTATGTTTCAACAAAAGACTAAACTCTATATCTGAATGACTTGATTTCATGGATCCATATCTCCTAATCCGTAAAGGCTATAAAAATGAGGTTTTCACCCTTAGAAATGCCCTTGAGTCTAGTTTCTAGAATGTTAAACCAATCAATCAAACCATTTACCAATCCACGAGAAATGGGTTTTTACTAACCATAACTCAAAACAGAACGTTAACTGAATTTCTATCGTTTACGGTTTCGGCCATAAATCCCATTCTATAATAGCTATTAAAGTAATTCCACTTGGAGGTGTTAGCCTAAGATGTCTAGTGTCTAACCATGTTTTAAAACCTAATTTTATTATAAAAGAACCTGGAGAAAAACACGTTTCCTAACAGTAGCTCCAGATTTGACCTTCTTTCGTAAAAAGATCATAACTCCTTCATCCGGAATCGATACAAAATCATCCAATTCACTACATGAACCTAAGACTTATATATATCCAACCATGTCTTTTATTCACAGTCCCTAAGCCAAAAATATTGAGAAAAACCTACGTTTTGCTACTGACCTAAAACAGTCCCTAGTTTACACTTCCAATTCAATTCAAAACACTTCCAAATCCTCAATTAATCCATCACAAGGCCAAAATACATCAATACAACATAACTACTAATCGATATCCTCCGTATTCAATATTAATCCAAGATCAAACCTAACAAGAACATGCATGTTCTAAAAACTCAAAAATCAAACACATGCATTCATGAAAAATTTATTTAACACAAGAAGGGTTTTAGAAAATTTTACTCACAATCACAATGGAGGGAGAATTAGATGATCAAACACGAATCCTATGTGGATTGTGTTCTCTTGCCGTGGAAAATTACACCAAAACCAAGCAAACCCTAGCTTTTTCTTGCTTCAATCTTGCTTGTATCACTTCTAGTTCAACCCCTTAATAATCTTGTAGCCTTCAATCAACTCAAAACCCTAAATACTCCAAAGTCTTTAAAATCAAGATTTTCTAAAACACATGCATGGTGACTTTTATGGGTGTAGGATGATTAGGGTTCAATGTAGGGTTGATTTAGTAAAGAATGAAAGTGAATTGATGTGTGATTGTGAAGAGGAATCATGTTTGATTCCTGAGTGTGTTTGTTCGAACAGAAAGAATAAAGAGGCGTGGGATTTGTTTTTGGTTGATATGGCATGCGTATGTATGGTTTTTATAAAAGAATGGAATGTGTGTCTTATATTTATAGCATCTAGATATTCATACATAGGATATATCGAATGTATATATATATATAAAAAAGGACGTTGCATATCTGATGTTGTTAAGGTTCGGTTAAAAGAAAAGAAAAAGTCGATATATATATATATATATATATATATATATATATATATATATATATATATATATATATATATATATATATATGTATAAGCTATAATTTAGGAATGACTAAATAATAGAGTTGTATTACTAGTATAATTCCCTACAAAAATACATGTATAGGTATTGTTTGTTTGAGTTTTAACCGCCCCCTATTTAGGTGGGGCCCCCCCCCCTGGGTTTGGGCTTTTGTTTGCTATTTTGTTAATTTACTTTGTTTTCGAGCCCGATAACCTATTTAACTCATTAATTCTTATAATAACGCGGTTTTTGGCTAAACTTGAATAAAAGATGGAAAATAATTAAAATAAAATAAATTAAGCTCTCATGGATAAATATGGCTTTCGTTGATTTCTCGATCGATAAAACGAATAATTTTAAATTGTACGATTCGCGAAAGTTTTAAAATGGACGATTTTAATAAAATCGATTAAGATAATAAAATTAGTTATTTAAAATTTAGAAATTAATTATAATTTCAGATTAAGTAGTGACCTTAAATACAGTGATGTCGTATAGTTTTAGTGGAAAACGTAGGAAATAACAAGGGGGTTCGGAAAATATAAGTTGTTCGGGTTGCATGTAATTTTTCCGACGACCACGGCGGTTTCCGACGGCAGTGACCGGCGGCCGACGGCGACGGTGGCAGTTTTCGGTGACCGAAAAAGTTTTCCGGTGGTGGTGGTGGAGCTAGAGAGAAAGTGTGTGTGTGTGTTTATGAATAAAGTGTGAAATAAACTAGTATATATATTTCTTGCACTAGTTTGGGCTATTGGTAAAACAAGTCCTCCCCTCTTTTCTAAAATTAGTTTTTGACACACCATACTTTTACCTAGGTTAAAGACTACAACCGTATTTGCACTACCGAGACTATTTTTATTTTCGACACATTTTTATTAAAAATATTTAATTAAATGCGTACACTTTAAAATGCGAGTCCGGCTCAAGACATGGAACAAAATGACGACATTCATAAAAATAATAAATTTACGATCTTAAAAATAATAACGAGTCGCGTCGTACATTTTTACGATGCTCGAAACGGTTCACGAACGCGCGGTCAAACGTCGACTCGCGAAATGTCAAAAGTAAAAAATTATCAAAATTTCTCAAAATTATTCGAAATAAAATACGAAAATATTTATTCTTGACAATTAAAAATATTAAATATTGACGTTCGTTGATTTCTCGATCGATAAAGCGGATAATTTAAATTGTACGATTCGCGAAAGTTTTAAAATGGACGATTTTAATAAAAATCGATTAGGATAATAAAATGAATTATTTAAAATTTAGAAATTAATTATAATTTCATATTAAGTAGTGACCTTAATTACGGGAAATTTTTAAAGATAAAAATAAAGACGGTTGCACTTAAACTGCCTATATCAGCTTAAGATTAACAAGAACGAGAAAATGCGAATCACGAAAAACCGTAAAACATAAAAGTTCAGTTTACAAGAAAAATGAGAACGAAATATGAATTAAATATGGACATTAAAAGACGGATTGTCACATTCTACCACCGTTAAAAAAAATCCGTCCCGGATTTTATATTGCTTTAACACTAGGCTTAGGCATTTTCTTTATTATGAAAACGTAAGGTTCATTCGGTTATAGTGTTAAAATGTTAGAATACCTTTAAAATGGTGCAATATGATTATATGGATTTATCAAGGTTTTGGTGATTCGAAAACAAAACCACTAATAAGAAGAATTTTAAACTGTTCTTTCTTGATAAAAATGGTGTTCATATTTGAGGTAAAATAAGTTTAAGAATTATTTTTGGTCGTTTTGAATTTTTTTGGAATGAATGCATGTATAAAAACTTGTTGAAACTCGAGTTTACAGTTATGATCGTAGAAGGTCTATTTTTAAATCTTTAGGAATCATTTGTTGAAACGAAGTTTAAATCGATCATATCATTACGGCGTGATTAAAATATGATGTATAAAACAGGTAATTTGAGAAATAAGGCATGGTGTTATTATAAATATCAGTTATGGTTTTTACGAAAGAGGGTGGTTAGAAATGACTCTTTTACTTAAGAAGGTCATTTTGGTAATTTAAACACTTGTGAAATATTTGTAAAATTTTCATAAAGATTCATAAAAAATTTATACAAGCCCATGGAGGTGCTTAATGCATTTTGTGCTCGGGGTTTTTGACAAAGAAACAAGATAGCAATGAAGATAGAACAAGTGATAGTAATCACCTAATGTGTAAGCAATGGTACGAGGGAACGAATTGAATGTCGTGAGGGTCCTTAAAGGAAAGGATAGAATATAAGTGTTGGCGATAAGACAATAGGAAACAAGGAACTTATCAAGTCGTCAATTCGTCAGACGGCCACGGTCAGCACAATAAGTTCGCGGCGGTCGATACACAACCGAAAAAGAAAATCCATACAACAATTCTTGAATAAAAGGAAGTAGGAGACAAAGTTAGCAATTGAAGAGCGAAGTCAACGTGTGGTCCACACGAAAGAATTTCGAGTCAAAAGAAAGGCGAACATCATAACGGATATAGGTAAAACCATTCTTTCATAATTCATTATTCACACCCGGAGGCATCCCGGAGATCTACCAATCAAAGAAGGTGGGTCGAGAAGAAAGCATAGAGACGTCAGAACCTCTAAGTTCAGTATCAATGGCCGATAATTAGACGAGCGGCCTAAAGAATTTCCATCATGGAGAGAAATGAAAGGAAAATTAGAACGACGGTTGTTACGTCAGAACGTACCCGCGTATGGAGAATTCGTTCGAGAAAAGATAAGGGTTCATATGCGGATGACCCCAATTTGTACTACTTGCATACCACATAATTTTTTTTGTCAGAACTATGGGTAAAATCTTTATCAAGATCTTAAGGTGACTACTATTCAATCTTGCATGGCTCTTTCTAAATTATACATAGGTGCACGGCTATGTATAATTTAGGAGTAGCAATGCAATGCTCAATTTCGTCAAACTAGTGTTATGCTTCTTATATTTAAATGTATAAACCATACTATTTTTAAGATAGAACTCAAAATAATTTTTGAAACTGTTAAAAATGTGGAAGTAAAGTAATTTGCTAATTTTTTTTTTTGCGATAACAAATATTTTGTAAGACCCAAGTAAAATGACTCGTAAAACAATAGCAAATTAAATTTATAAGGTGACATTACAATGAATTATAAAATAACAAGTGGTTTGCATGAGAGTAGTAAAGAGTAGTTTATGAAGGAATCGGTGAAATGGTTACAAGATGATAGGGTTTCAAAGGGTTTAGCCGGAATCGTCATGAGGTACATGATATCGATGGCGATGGAGGATATGAAGACAAGAGATTATAACCGCGACCAAAAGCGATGGTGCGCAATTAGAAAATGGGAAGATAAAATAAAATGACACATAAGCCACATATATATAAAAGAATAATGGAATCCAAATGTGTAATTTTAATGAAAATTACCCGTTGGACCCATTTTAAAAGATTATATTTTTGGCGATGAACAAAAGTAATAATACGACATTTTGAACAACATTTTAGTTTTACCCGAGACCCAAAACTCGATAGAAAAGAACGGAAACACCCCTAGTTCAGGTCTGATGTAGTCTTAATAATACGAAAAATACAGATTTTGCTCTACCTTTTAGACCCGTTATTACTCATTTTTAGAATCAAATTTCCTCACGAAAAAGTAAAACAACCTTTCGAACAACTTTCATGTTTCGGCCGAAGGCTGAAACGGAGCCGAAAATGCCCCGATGAAAATCTGCCAGCAACTAATTTATCCCAAGAGTTTTTACTTAAAATTTTCTAAACTTCAAACGGCCGTAAGAACTTCGTTTTTAGGAGTTACGGGTCGAATTTTATATCAAAACGACCGTCTCAACAAGTACTAACATATTTTTAAGCCTAACTTTTATAAAAAGATTTTTACAACATCCTTAAACCATATTCTAATTTTCTTCATAAAATATATTTTTCAACATACCACAAAATTTCAACCAAATTTCTTAAAATTATCAAATACTATGCCAATCCTACTCCCCACTATCTAAGATATTATACCAACACTTTGCAAATGATCACAACTTATATACACACATGTCTTATGGATTCCAAAACAACAAAAACTAAGCTATACTAATGGGCAAATAAAAAATAGCATTAAAAAAATGCTTCAAGAATACCAACAACACAAATAGAAAGTAAAACGGTGCGTGACGTCCTTGACATAGAATCCAATATGCAAGATATGAAATTCTCCTTGGCGGTACGATTCTTCAAAATCACAATATGTACATGGGAAAAAGAACGAAACATTAATGAGTCGTGCTTCCAAAACACGGAGGTTTTTATGAAAAAGAATACTAAAAATTTATACATGCAAAATCGTATTCTAATCGACCGCCATGTTCTAGACGATTAGTTATAAGATGACTATGGCGTTTCTGGGTATAAACGAATGTTACAATTCAGAGTCGGGAGTAGAATGGCCAATGAAATAAACAAATTAGAACAATGTTCAAATGTCGTGTAAAACGGTGATATAAAAGGGTCAAAAGATTGTGAAAATCCACAATACAATTTGATATGATTTCAAAATTTCATCCAAGATGTTGCGACATACACGATGACCACTAGTCTTTTTTGAGGACACATTGAGTTACACAATGGTCATTAGACTATTTCCTAAGACGTTTCTCATAAATAAGCACAAAGGGTCGAAAAGCAAATTGGATATCTATATGGTAACACATATGGGTAATAAAACGATACTCAAAAAATTCTCATCGATTAAAACATTTACAAAATCCCAAATAGTGGTACCATGAAAGTTCGCACAACCGATAAAAGTAATTCGGGTAATAGTCTGTTCGAATCAAACGAGTATATGTAATCGGTCATTACATATCTATATTAGATAAAAATAACGCTTAGAAAAGTGAGCAGAATAAGTTGGGCAGCATACTTGCACGGACATGGTGTGAAAATAAGTGTAAAAGGTCACTACATATTTAAAATTTATGCAACATAAGAATGAACGCAATGCGTTACAATGAATATGATATATTAATATTAGTTTATTTAAATATGTGAATAATTTAATAATGATTTATTTAGATATGTAAATAAATATGAAAACTTTGATATAAAGTTTAATTATCAGAGTATATCTCGATATGAATTATAGTATTTATTTAATAAATACTAAACAGTAATGTATTCATAATGAAGGAATACTAAAAATGGTAATCACTTAGGATGACTTGAGCGGGAACCACGAGGAGTGGGACCAACTATTTGGGTGTTAAGTAAAAGTACAATAGTCACAAGATGTAAAGAACGACTCGAAGAGAAGTTTTAAAAACAAGCAAACATTTCCATTCCTTGGTTTCAAAGTTCAAAAGCGTAGTCCCAAAGCATCGTTACCATAATATTACACAAGTTTGAAATAAACAAACTAAAACAAGTTTTCATTTAAGGAATGGATTTTAAAATGATGAACAAAAGTTTAGCGCAAATCCTTCTCTTGAGCCTCCAAGCCTTTATCCTTGATTACCTTAGATAAAACATGCTAAAAAGTCAACGAAACGTTGAGTGAATTCATAGGTTTTATAAGTGATAAAAAGTTGAACACAAGCATTATAATATTCATAAGCATTATATAGACTTATGGGCCAGACAAGCTATTAACCCACAGTTGCATTGAGCTCGTGCCACTGATCATATTTCGCATAATTAAGGTAATCATAATCATATACCAATAAAATTCATCATTTTCCCTCAAGGTTAGGTATTACGTCATATACCAACTAAAAATCTTGACACAATAGGTGCGTACATTGGGACTGCTCACAATCGGATCCAAAGCCCAAAAACCGAATCAGGCTGCTTAACCCATAGCGCTATTTATTGTGCAAGCGGCTACCCATCATAGGTAGTTGATGGCTCACGATTGGGGTACTTTGACGTAAAGCTACACAAGCAACATACCATATACAATCGGGTCCAAGCATACAAGAAAACTACTTATGTTCATTTTAGAAAACTAGCATGTATCTCCCTCGCGGGGTTTAAGAAAATATTTGTAAAGGCGAGGCTATGAACTCACCGTGAGTAGAAGATCAAATAAGAAATCAATGAGATAGAAGACTCCAACAATTAGCCGAGACCTATAAAGCAAGTCGCGACTTAGGTTTATAAATGAAATCATTATAGTGAAAATTGTTATACAATACTAGTCAAAAATCCAAAACATGAACAACATTGCACCAAGACTTAACCAAAGTGTTTTTATCTCCAATTTGGTACACAACCTACAATTATATTTATTTGAGTGTCTACTAAGTTTCGCTTAAGGATCCTTATCTCATTACTAAGTGGTCACACTTTTTATTTCTCAAGAAAAGACGTAAAAACCATATTGCTGAATTTTAGTCATCTTTACACCATCGTATCTCTTAACCTATAAAAGATACAAGGATGGGAATTTCACCCATCGAAATATACTTAAGTCTAGTTTCCAGAACATTAAGCCAATCATTCGTACCATTTACCAATCCACGGGAATTATGTTTTTACTAAACATAACTCAAAATAGAAAGTTGACTGAATTTCTATCGTTTACGGTTTTGACTATAAATCCTATTCTATAATAGCTATTAAGTTGAAACCAAAGAGAGGTGAAAGATTATAATATATAGTGATTAACCATCTTTTAAAACCCAAGTTTATTGCACAATAACCTAGAGGAAAACAAGTTTTCCAACAGCCGCTCCAGATTTGACCTTCTTCCTTAAAAAGGTCATATCTCCCTCATCCGGAATCGATACAAAAGCTTCCAATTTGTCACATGTACCTAAGAACTATATATATCCACCCATTTCTTTTATTTACAGACCCTAAGCTAAATGTTTTTAGAAAACACCACGTTTTCCTACTGACTTGGAAATAGTCCCTAATTCTACTCCTAAACTCATTCAAAACTCATCCAAATCATCAATTGAGCCATCGCAAGGCCAAAATAAATCAATACAGTCTACTTCATATCCATCACACTTCACTTACACTAACTTATCAAGATCAATCATAAAAATTACATGCATGATCATAAAAATCAAAATCAAGAACATGCACTTTCATAAAAACTTAGTCA